>JAQIXS010005413.1:0-12670 GCA_034700785.1 Rossiulus vilnensis
TCGTCTCAGTTCGGCTTTAAGCCCGTTCTTGTGCGCTCGATGGGAAATAACAGCCTCTCGCAAGGCCCATTTTACGAACGGCTCTATTTTTTTTTACCGACTAAGATCTCAACCTCTTCGATAGGGCTATTTATTCGTGAAATGCACGCCATTTCGTATAACCTCAGCGGTTGCGAAAAACAAATTTGGAGTTGCGGGAGTTCAATGTCGACGCTTTTTGGGTGAACATTTGTCGCTATTGCTCCCAATGATATATCCGCTTTAAAGGGCCTTAAAAGATTTTAAACCGTGACGTAAACAGTCCCAGAAATGCTCCTCGTACAAACGACACTTAGATATACGAGGATCTATGGGAGGGACAGCTTTAAACAAATATCAGTAGGATGAACGTACGACCACCCTTTACCGTCAATGTATCGATTTACAAGCGATGTTATCTGTAATAACTCACGTATTTTTATACTGATGTACTGAATGTATTTTGATTGAAATATGTATTTTACTTGACAGGATGTCATAAGTGGCTTTGCCCACTAATAGCCCTTTTCCGTGTGGAATAAAACATTATTATTATGATATTTGATACATTAGTCTTCAATATGGTAAAATATAATAATGATAACAGTAGTTTATTTATAAAATTACGTGTTTATTGAAGTTTTATTTACAAAATTTAAATCGAATTGGTAAAAAACTACGAAAGCAAATGGAATGCAAAAACAAAAACGCAATTTCACAAACAAGGTAAACGTCAAGTGTCAACAATTAACTAAATAAGACAGTAGCAGCCATAGCATGTCAACATATTAGGTTCTTGGGAATGTAAATTATTATTTTTCAAGTTCTTCTGTCTACATTATTGTATTTATAGTATTTAGTCATTATACAATATAGTAGGGTTAAGAATGATTAACCAAAAGAGAGACGTGATATGTTGGAGTAATTTCTTGAATTTTGGTTTATACGCTCTTTCATATACATGTGTATTCAGTATGTACGGTACTACAATAACTTAAAAAGAAAATACATAGAGGGTACAAGTAGCGAGTGTTTCCTGTGCATGGCGATATTGTCTGTTCCAGCATTTCCATATCATTGCACTTCTTAAAAGCACGTTAAGTTCAATGGAATTCAATTTTGTATGGTTTTAAATTAATAAATGCGCGTATTATTCGTGTTGTCTCAAGAATCATAATATGATGAGCTTAAAAGATGTGTTCAATTAAATTGCAAAACAAAATCCAACCGAAAAATAAATGCAAATGGAATGATATAAAAAAAGATATGCATGTGCATAAAGTAGGCCGACATCTAAAACAAAGGTCGCGTGCAAAGCGCATGCTCACCGCAGATACATATTGTAACGAAAAAACTCACAATTTTCGAGTTCGAATCCCTTAAAAGGTAACACAAAAACTTATTTTCTTTACAAATGTTTGATGAAAAAAAAACTGCGGGCGCTTCCACCAACGTCAAATGGAAAAACGTCTAAAGAGCAAAACGTTCAACGTCGCTTTTAATTAATTTCCTCTAATTGAGAATGGGAAACGAGGCAAAAACACTCGAAATCTGAAGAAGATGGGTTTAAGGCCGAATTCATATCCACATTTGCTTTGAATGAGAAGAATGATGAAGAAAACTAAGAAGAAGAAAAAATCCTGTAAATGCCATTTGAATGCGGCCGACATTTGCCTCTCTTTTTGTATTCGGAATACAAAAATTGCATTCTGGGATAGCTTTTTCTTCTTCTTTCATCCCCTTGGTTTTCTTTTTGCCCCTACATCCATAGTTCGTTCGCCAATGTTGTCTCTTCCCATTTAAAGGGAAACTGCGGCTTCGTCTCACGCTAATTATCATCAGCTCTCGCAGCACTGGATTAAGCGACTTATCTCCTTATAAATTCGGAAATTAAGAGACGACGAATCAAAAAAGAAGATTTTCCTTTAAGAGCCTATGGTAACAGATATGTATATATCTGCTTCACCAGTGGGATCAGGGCGATTTTCAAATTAAAAGCTTCCTTCAGCGCTGGAGCAGAAGCGTAATTCGTGCAATTCTGCCTACTTGTGTCCACAATTTTAACTAACCAAGTCGTTGAGTTTATTTAAATTTGGTGAAATCAATCTTTTAAATGTAGCAACCAACAAGTCAGGACCTCTCACTTATTTACATTTATGAAATAGCGAATTTATTATGACCCGTTGTATTTCGGTTTTATTTTTGCATGCCCTTAGACGTTGAAATGCACTTCCAAGGAATAAAAATGCATAACATTCTATTCTTTTCAATATCAGTGTGAAGTCATGATTTGGGCGTGGAGCCACCCGTGTTTTGCTCTTGGCCTACGGAAGACAACTTAGGATGTCCTGGAATGAAAATAGCCATGGAAAACGACCTACGAATAGCGTAAAAGCAAATCGGGTTGAAATGCATGCCAAAATTGGAAATCAAATTGAAAATAAATTTGTGACGAATGCCAATTTGGCGTTTTTTGCCTTATTCGCAATAATGCTACGTACCGAATACATTTGGAAATGCACGATGCTTGAAATTCAAATGAAATTGAGCATCCCGTCTTATGAAGAATAAACCAATTTTCCTCGAGCAATGGATTCATGAAATACATGTCATCTTCGAGAGACAACCCATAGCATCAATTCCAAATAAAAAATGGATAAAAATTTCGAAATCATTCAGGTCCTATCGCGATGAAATTAATTTCATATATGCCAGTGATTCTCTTGTCTGGCATACCCACAATACAATTCGTCCATCCAATATGCCTTCGAGATATGTCAATAATTTCCATTTTTATTTTCGATTTCAGTTTTTGACCTTTTGCTGGAATTAAAAACTTATTGCGCACGAATATGATCTCAAGCCTCCACACGGACCCTTAACTGTCCCAGGACTTTTAGCCCAGAAACGAATTGTTAAAGGAAAGTGTTCCCCTTAAAGCATGCACTCTAAGTATTGTTCGTTTACTCAAACAGACTCAACAGACAGTCTTATTTGTCTGTAAATTCACTATTCCTGATCAACTATAAATCAAGGCTTTTGGTCCATCTTATACCAGGTGTCCCAAATGGTTTATTTAGCAAATCTCAAATTGTTTAAGTGTTCTGTAAAACGTATATAAATAATGTACGATTAATTTTCAGTTTATTTCATTATTAATAAAAATCACAAAAACATCACAAAAAACATTATGGGTTTAAAAAGAAATTGATAGTGTTTTTAAAAATTTATAAACATGTATATAAATATATTGAAACCATTGGAAATGCAGGAACACTTGTTAATGTCCTCCCTTCTTAACAGGGTTCAAACCGAAATTAAGTTCTCAACTTGCCTGAATTTTACTGATTTTTTGAAACAATCCCTCAACTTTATCTAAAATGTTTATAGAAAAAAATGGAAGTAAGATTTACCAATTACTGATACTGTTGAAAAGTTGAAAGAATGCGCTATGGAATGTAGGGGAATTGCATCTTATGCCGTGAGTGTGACTGGAGTCCTCTTGAGTAGTATCATAAACAATTAATTATTTTAAATTATGGCAATTTAAGGCTGGTATTTTATCTGATGAAACTTTTCCCGACTTTTGCATCAAAATTTGAAATTTCCCTGACTTTTGCATCAAAATTTGAAATTTCCCTGACTTTTCCATCAAAATTTGAAATTTCCCTGACTTTTCCAAGTTCTTACTTTCCTGACAATTCCAGGTTTTGCAGGTCAGTGGGAACCCTGTCTTAGGCCATGAGGCACATGATGAAAACAAAAGTGTTGATAACTGTGGTGTATGGCAATATAATCCTTAAGGGCAAAACTCAAATCGAGTTTTTAAATTCTCTGTCCAATATTTTTTAGGCATTTTTAGTCCTTGAAAACTATCTAGTTTGTCCCTCTGACCGCACCCATACGATTTACAAAAATAAATCAGTTGTTCTAACGCCATTGACATTGGTCAGCTCTCATGGCAGACACGTCTGTGATTTCGGGAGAAGCTTCGCATGGTCAGCACAAATGTGGATGAGCAAGTGCCCTAAAATCCGTCGAAACGAAATTAATTTGGCAGCATGGTTCGCATAGCTGCGGTACCAGTTCTTCCAAAATCCCTCAGTCCGAAGCCTCGTTCCCCTCCAGCCGTACATCAAAATCTTGGAAATTGCCTATGCAGATTGCAGCCCTCGGATTCCCATCCATCCGACCGAAATCCAATTATGAAGTAACGTTCCAGTGATGACCCGAGCGATCCCCAACCCCCTTCCTCAGCAGCTCAACTGTCACTTACCCCCTCCCCCTCTTCCCATCACCCATTTCACCCCACCCCTTTCCCTCCCCCTTTTTCCCAGCGACTATTTCGCTAATAAATGTGTGGCCCGGCCCGGGTGTCAGTCATCGCGTTGCCATGGCAACCACCCTTTTCTTCATCCGTCCCCCACCCCCTCCTTTCTTTCCACCACAACCGCTCTCCAGTGGAAGCCATTACTGCGGGGAAGGCGAGTGGACCGGGTTCCATTCCCGGCATCCTTTGCGAGCGTTTCCTTTTTTTTTTCATTATTTTGGCCGTGCATCTCTGGAGATGACCTTCTGCCATCCAGCCAACGTGCGCTTACCGGTATACATGTATGAGCAGAACAAAAAAAATGACTAAAATAATGCGCGTTGCAAGCCGGGGGGGAGGGGAGAGGGTGTGGGTAGGTTCCTCCGTTCGACCCCCACGCTGGAAATAAAGCCTTTCAAAGGACGGAAGGAAAATTAATGACGCGCATGCGCAGTGCGCCGCTCCCAGCGAGATATGAAAGCGAATTTGATGGGGGAGGTGGGATGCATGACAGGCGAGCGAGGCTGGCGTGACACGTGGGTGATTGGGGGGGGTGAGGGGGTTCCGGTCATGCGCACTAGCGCCTGAAGGGAGGGCGAAATGAGAAACTATACCGTTTTTAAGTTCTTGCGGGACAAATTCTGCAGCGAAATCGGAGGTCAGCTTGGTTTAGAAATGTTTAGGATGCGCATGCGTACAACAGCCACAAATTAACTATAATTTTATTTTTCGTCATTTCTCCAGCACCTGCAATGAATGTGTTCGTTCAGGTTCAATATATTTTATTAGCTATTTATTAAAAAAAAATATATATATACATTTAGGTGGAAAAAATGCATGGACAACCGAATTAAATGTTTACCATATTTTTTAAACTTAACGATTCACAAAATAAAAAAAATACTTGGCAACGTGGTGGGAAAAACGCATGTAAAATCGAACTAAGTGTCCTTGTAATTTTAAACAATTGGGAAACTCCCAATATTTCGAACCTATGAGAGCAAGCTTAATAATTCGGACATGTTATTTTATAATTAATACACTAAACTCTTAAGCGGGCCTTTCACGATCATTGCTAATGGAAACATTAATATTAATAGTGACATTAACAACAAGCATTAGTCTTTCCTTACTTGTCAGCCGTACACGAGAATATTTAATTCAGGTCATTACTGGTTATAATTCCAGTTAAGGTTACCATATACGTTCATTATTAATGTTATTAGTAATGATCACGTAAGTCCCGACTTAGAGGCAAGCTGTATGGCAAAAATGCCAATCTGCGACAGTGTAAGTGGTAGAAATGGACTAATAATTTATACATAAAATCCAATGGCCAAATCGGTCAAACGGCATAATAAACGCGGAACTGTTAAATATATAAATTGGTTGCTTGTTAGTAAACACAAAATGTGCACTGATATCAATAATTTTGCACTTGAAAATGGCCGCTTGAAACCTTAAAGCGGATTACATTTAAAGACAACTAGCTGACACCAAATGAAAGGCCATCATATTGCATTCGCAAAGTCTATAAATTTAACTCATGTTTGCGTCACATTTATTGTTATCACATTTTATCCCCAGTGACCAACCTCGCAACTATTGTTAACCTATGCTGGCCCATGATAAAGAACCAAGTTAAAGTGTTTTAACTTGGAACAAGGGTCCATTTTCCAATACTTGAAACAACACATTGTACACTGCATATTACATAAAACATACAATTAAGCCTTCCTTTAATTAATTTTAAAATCAAATGATCTTAGTCATAAGGAAGAAATATCTTAAGGCCGGTTGAACCACTGTAGGTTAAATGAAAGGGTTACCTAAGGGTTAAATAGGTTTTTGTTACACCATTTTACTAAATGGATTTTAGACTCAATGTAAATTAAATATGGAGATTGCCTGTTGCAGCTATGAATTCTGAGAAACTTGCGTTTTATTACAAACCAGAGGTTAACCTAGCATATTAGCCGGGTTAACATTAACCCATGATTAACTGCCAACCTGCTGTGTCCCCTTAGTTAAACCCTTGGGTTGTGTTGGTGCATTGCCAGTAGAAGGTCATTCCGCTGGCCTTTCCATTGATTCCCCTCCCCTTCGAATGGCCTTTTCCAGAAATACCTTCCCCTAAACCAGCGCAACACAGCACTGCACAAAAGTTATCACTGATTGCTAGTGTTCAGGGAGCAAATTCATTCAATCTATGCTACTGCGAAAATGTAAAACTACAAATAGTACACTTGTGAGTGTCCATCATAAAATTTAACTCCCATATTTTTAATAAATGCGGCTTTAATGTATACGTATACAATAATTAGCAAACATAAAATGATAGTAAAACGCACAAAATTGAATTCGCAGAAAACGGTTAGGCTTCAAAATGCTTTCCATTGTCCACTATTGTTTTAAAGAAGATAGCTTGGAAAATAGTAAAAAAAAAACGCATTATGAACTGTTTTCATGTGCACGTTTGCGAGGCACTGCGTGATGAAATTTTCATGTTACCATTCAAGTAACAACTACTAGTATTGAAAGTGATTTTCTAATACGTTCAGAAATATCTTGGACCCAATTGCAAATTTGTAAATACAAAGAGAATTGAGTGTCGACGTGTTGCACCAATGAACGTTTGAAATTAAAAATATCGGCGTTACGAGCAAAAAAATGTTTAGGTTTAGGGTACCTCCAGCTGTCCTTAATAGCCGAAATTTCGGCTAGGTTTCAGAAATATTAACAGGGGCTGGCGAACCCGTCCTATCGTAAATAACACGAGTCGCAATACGACTATCAACCGATGAAAGCGATCACGTTAGGCGAGGCGCACGCACCTAATTCCAACTGCTTCACGCTTGACTTGTCCAGGATTTAAATTCAGGAAGCAAGGCTCCACCCACGCACAAACTCTTTTCTCGTTCGATCTACTAAAAAAAAAATGTATTGCTGGCTGCATAAATAACCCAGCATACTAGTTAACAACCGGCCCACCCCCACCCCACCCAAAATGGTGCATCTTTTTCACCCCACACTTCGCCTAATGAATGAGCAAGATGAAAGCGGTGCTGACACGTGGCCACCCCAAACGCACCGCTTTTAATGAAGTCCATTGACAACAATGAACCGACCAATGGCTCCAGGCCTATTTCCAGTCCCCGTCCTCCTCGCCCCCTCCCCCTGGCGGCAGCAGCCTGGGTCCCCTGATCCCGTACCCTTTCCCCCTTGGCCACGCGGCAACAACGCCATCTGTGACCTTTCGTGCGTCCCTCCGCCCGCTTCGCATTATGCGCGCCTAATTAGCATATCGTAACGCTTATTTAAATTAAACATTGTCAACGTTGTTTTCGGTACGCAATTTAGCAAAAGCAGACCCGTGTTAGCCAGAAAAACAGCAGAAATGGGGTAGGTGTTAAGACGCATGCGTCTGCAGAAGGAAGTTCAGTGGTGATTGAGGGAGCGTACAATTAGAGAGGACCTATAGGATGATGCTCATTAAGAAGCATACGCCTGATGAGGAAAACATAACCACTTAATTAAACACCAAGGTACGTTTGAAACTAGAAGTTATTAAAGAACAATATACCAACTTGAAACCATTTTAAATTGATTTAAAATTTGAAGACCGACTCAAAAAGGATGTCCACCATGCAAATTGAAAAATAACACATTTTTGCCTCAAATACTTATTACAATTGCTACAATTATTTTTAACGTGTTGAATTGGTTGTCCACCAGGGTCTGAGCTTTTTTTTCAGAATTTAAAAACGTCGCGTTTATTAATATAAATTTATCAATTTTACACTTGAAAATTTAACTTTCGCGATTATAATAAGTATCTGAAGCACAAATGTGTGATTGATTTTGCACTGGTTGTTTGCAATGGAGTCCGAGTTATTTTTTTATAATTTAAAAAACCATTACATAGATATATATCCCAGATTTCGTATTGCATTACTGACGTCAATATTCATTAAGGTTTGACAATACTTCATCCAATTTTTACTTCATTTTGTATTCAATTTTAACTTCATTTTCAATATTCAATTTAGTCGTCATTTTGAACACAATTTAATGCGATCCTAGGGGAATCTATGACGTCAAACTTTGCTAAAAATATTTTACATCATTGTATTGCCATTTTTCTGCGATTTCGTAAGAAAATTTTCTCATAGTGTTTTACAGTTGAAATTTAATGTCATCTTGCATCAGAGTTCGACATGGTTTTGCATTCAAATTTGATGTCATTTTCTGATGAAAGTTGAGCTCATGTTGTGTTACATTTTGATGTCATTTTCTACCAAAGTGTATTACCATTGAAAGGAGCAGAGTGTTAAAACCGTTCTGTTCAATCCTAAGTGAAATTTGATATTGGGCAGGTTGTATTAATCCGCCTTCAAAACAAAATGGCTACCACCTGTAAAATGTCGTTTGGAAAACATGATGAGCATAGCGAATAACTGCGTGTTACACGTGTTCGGATATTTTGCTTTGCAAGCAAACGCAGTTAGACGAACGTGTGGTTGTGTTGGGGGACTATTTATTTAAGCGGCGTGATATTAATACGCGCCATCCACGCTGCTGGCGCCTTAACAGCGTTCGACTTTTTTCATATCACGAGTTGTCGCCCCATTTAGCGTTTCAGGAGGTAGCAGATCAATCAATTTCTCAATCCACTGCCTCGCAAATTGCTTTCATTTACAAGGCAGAAACAGCGGCGGACGCACATGTGCGTAACGCGTCCGTTAGGCGAAAATCAAAACGTGTTCGGAGGAACATCATGATGAAAACCGTTATCAGTCGCCTAAACAATGCATGTTGAAAGAAAAAAGCCACAACTGCACCTGAACGATCTCGTATATGAACACCATCAACTCAGCGTGGGTTGCTCCATAAATGTCCATAAATCCAACGAGGTACACCCACGGTTATTACCAGCTCAAGGTTGCTACAAAATGCACTTCGGTGAAATACAGTCTCGATGATTCACAAGTTAGTGTTCTCGAGCAAAATCTAAATCAATAACGTTTTTGTACAACAATTCTCCTGTTCAGTTTTATTGGTCAAACTTCAAATATCCAATTCATTAGGCGGTTTTCACCTCATATTAGTGGTCACCAGCACCATTTTTAAATTCAAATTCAAATAACTTAAGGTCAGTCACTGAAACTGCATTCCAACGGATGAGTAGCTTGGATCCGACTGAAATCGGAGTTCCAAAATTGGATTGGAGTTTATAAGGTGGTAAGATAGCTTCTTAATAACCTTGTACAAGCATAAAAAGTATTGGTAATCTGGTATAGGGGGTCGATAAATTATCACTTGTTTCAAACGCTACCTTTAACACACAAAATTGTAAACGTAGGCATACGTATTTTTAAAACTTAGGCTACCCATCACATTTAGAAAACCAATTCCTGAAGTATATTCGTAAAATCCCTAACTAAACGTTATTGGTGCATTGAACAGGTTTTCAAAATGTGGGACCACCCATATAGAAAATCCACTTAAACGCCCCCTTTTTGATAACCTTGATTTACTATAAATTAACTCCATTTCAGGTCGGTCGATCTCTCACATTAAAATCATCAGATCATTTACCCTGCTTAAAACGTATTATAAATACTGCCCCCATGAGGGATTGTTATAACACACTGCGCGACATCCTTTATGTAAGGCCCCTTTGCCCTAAGCAGCGTACACTTTTTACGAAAATTGCGTACAGGGTGAATAAACTTCGAATCAAAAAAGTGGCCTCACGTGGTTTATTCTGCTCGACGATTTTTGAGACAAAACTTTGCGTATGCAATGGGGCATTTTATTCCGCTATAAATCCAAACTGCCCTTTTGTTTGCATTTCGCGTCGGGAGCGTGCGGCGTAAAAATGGGGATGCTCATAAAATGCGGCGAAGATGCAGAAACCCTGATAAGCGAAACGCTGGCTCGTTAACGAATTTAGCAGCGAATGTACATGCACCAATTTTTCTTAAGAAATGGGTGAGGGTTGCAAGATAACGGTGGCGCTGGGAACGACGGATAATAGGGCCAGAGGGTGAGCTAGGGGGGTGTGGAATCGGGGACCTAAAGAAGGATCCCCCGAAAAAAATGAAAATTGGATAAAAATTGCACGCACGAAGGATAAGGAGGAGGAGGAGGAGGAGAAAAATAAAGGATGCGAAGAAAATTGAAGATGGATTCAAAGTTAGTTGGGTACAAATGTGAAGTTAGCGTGTTTCGCGATAAGGAAAATAATGGTGCAGCGATGCCAACTCGAATAAAAACAGATATTAGGCCAGATTTAAGGTAGAACGAGCGAGCAGAAAAGCGTGCCATTACCCTTAAAAAAACAGTTGTGTATTTCGAGCAATATTTTAGCAGACTTTATGAGCGACCCTTCGCGGCTTCTGGGTAAACTGGAGGAAAATAAATAATAGTTCAAAAAAAGCGACATCCATAGGTAAGAGTAGTCTAATTTATTTTATTTCTAGCCGAATGATTAAAGCCGAATCAGAAAAGTTCATCATGGCCATATTCGCAAAGTGCTACAGTATCTTCAGGCGAGCAAAACACTTAATTGATTAATTAGAAAATCTAAATATATGCCTGTCATTCGTATGATTATAATACACGTGTAGGTGCAGAACATGTATAATTTGAAGATCGCAATGTGCTTCAAATGAAAAAAAAGACATAGCAAGGAAATTTCCTGCTTTTAAGTTGTCTATTTCTAAACATAAGCAGGTCATTTGCAATTATTAGTTTGAAATTTTCAAGTTGGGATTAATTAAACTGCACACCCTGTACATTCATAATTGCTCATGACAGCCACGAATATTTCTATTCGTCATCGTTAGTCACCTAGTCGCAATAAAAAGATAGTGCACGCAACATTAACGCCCTAGTGGTGAATTCCCCTAACGAGGGAGGGTTAATTCCCAGCGTGCATTTACAGGGCTACACAAAAGTGTTCGCAAATAACAATTGGCCTATCGAGCCAAGACCACTATTGTCACGGGATTGAAATCATTATTGCATATGAAACGAGCATCTTTCTTTCAATGGATCTCTTCTTCGTCGACAGGATTTTTATGGCTCTATTTTATCTTCGATTTCTTGGAAAACTGAAGTTCCCGGATGGGCGAGAAAATTAAAACATCGTTACTATTCCAGCCCCTTGGAAACAATCTCTTGAAAAGATACCCCCCTGCCTTAAATGACGAACAAATAACGTTTTCGCCTAATTGAAATATGAATTCATAAATTTAGCACGCGGACGTTTTATTCCAGAAACCAATTCTGCGGAGAAATACAGGCTATAAAATCGAAATATTAACTTCCTTTTAGGGTCCAAGATCATTTCTCACTATTAACGTTCTCGGTCGTCAGACGCGATGTGTTATTTGCAATTTAGGTAGCTGTCCTTAGGACAAGAGAAATACATCGATACAGGACAGCTCAAGATTTCCTTAAGCGTCCAGCCAATGTGTTCGTAAATTTAACACCACATCAGGCGTTCAGCTTAGGCCAAGATTGCAATCACGGCTAAAAGGTACATCTAATAAACACAATCAATAGATATTCATGTGGGTATTAAAAATAGATTCCAAAATAAAATTTGCTAATTTCAATGATGGTAAACCGTAACCTTTTATTGCATCATTCTACAGGGTGTCCAAAAATGCACTCACATTGGTTGTTAATAACTTGTGTTTTTTTATCTAAATTTTAATTATGCAATGGCATAATCTCTGAAACAGTCGAAATGCTCGTCAAGGTATTGCTGAGAAACTGATAAGTAGCCAAAGTGTCAGTAATTATTTACTAGTCAAGGATTCCAAATTTCAACTTTAAGCCTTTATAGTCCAAGAAATAAACAGGTCGAATAAGCAAGCCCAAGATGAGAAGATGATCGTGGTGTGATTCTCTCCAGTGATAGTCTTCTCCACTTCGCTGATAAAATTTAATTTTCTGTTTCAATCGTTGATAGGTGCCGAAATAAATTGCGTCAGAATTGGCGAACCTTTCCGAAATTTCGTTTACGGCGAATTGATACCGAAAAAAAAAATATATATCAATATTTCTCGCGTTTCCTATTAACTGCAGCCGGAGTGCTTCGAGTCGTTTCGTGATTGGGTTCGTGTCCACTAAGGGTCATTTGGGCGAACGGACAACGGTCAGTGTTTTAGCTTATTGCTGGAGGTCTTTAAGGATTAAAAAGGCTGCATGGATGGCGATGTGAACAAATCCACGAGGGACGAAAAGATATCCTTCGGCGAAATCCGCCTTTACAAAAGGCGTTTTCAGGACTCGTTTTATCGGTCCACTCAAAAGCCCCAACTTCCGGGG
>JAQIXS010005414.1:0-12669 GCA_034700785.1 Rossiulus vilnensis
CTCGCATTTCCGCAGACTTTAAAAAATAAGGTTTGAACAGATTTTTTCACTAGCTTGAATCGTTTTGCCTAAATCCCTAATTGCGACGAAAAGTTGGGGTTGGAAATTTGGGCGGAAAATTAGAAGTCAATAATTTCAGCAATATTGAAAAAGCTAGTAAAAATTGGTAAATAAATATCTAAGGTCGCAATAGGGAAAACAAAACTATGAAACTTTTTGTTTCCTTATTAAGAAGAAAGGAAACGTTTTTTTTAAATTTGTTTTTATCTGTGGCGATCTGGTCTATTTCACTAATTTCTAATGAACGTTTGCGTTTGGTTTTCTTGATCCACATGTAAATGTACTTTTTCAAAAAACCTTTAAAATGGTTTTAAAAGCTCGTTTTAAATGATTAATTTCGTGCATTCCACCCGGAACGTTTCTTGAAAGGTGCTTATGTGAAATGCTGAATTTAATCTTTTGAAAATGATGAAAACCAAAGATGGTCGTGAAACAAATACGTAAAACTTCAATTCATTCGATTTGCGGAGATTGTTTATGTAGTAATGCATGAAAACGGAACATTATTTTGTTTAAACTGTTTAAGGGGCTAAAGAAATTATTAATTTATACAGTTTCTTTTTTTAAACATTGGAAGGTACTTGCATTACAAATATCTTAGCTATATTAAAATCAAAATAGCCATTTCATTATTACAAACGTAAAAGTTCAAATTTGTGACAGAATATGTAGCGTAAGCCATGACAGCATGAAGCATAATTTTTAACTCACAAAGTTTTTGATGTTGCTAGTACATGCCCTCCATACCCTAAATATCTGCGGTTATGATAGAGGTCATGCATGCACTAATTTTAATCGAATTTGATTCTAAAACCTTGTTACTTATTAATTCCAGACATTTCTTACTACAAATGTTCAATCTTAGTTTTCGTGATTAACAAAAACGATACAATGCTTTCGCTATACCACACATTGCAAAACAATATTTAACGATCTATAAAAGAAGAAGAAAACAACTTAAAAAAATTAAAATCTTAAAAACTTTCACGGTCTGATACTATTCATGCATATTCGGTCATCGTCATGCGTAACACTTGAAATAGTTATTTTTAGCTACAAATTTTCTTTGCTTAGTTATGTAAGTCAGCTATGTATAGACGGTTTAAACAAAACGATTTTTTATCTAAATTTCTTGGCATATTTCAAAAACGTTCAACTTCTTGTAAACTAATTTAGTTTCGAATGTTTAAATTTCTTACATCAAAAATGCAAGTTTGACGGTCAAAAATGACGGTTTAAACAAAGCGATTTTTTATCTAAATTTCTTGGCATATTTCAAAAACGTCCAACTTCTTGTAAACTAATTTAGTTTCGAATGTTTAAATTTCTTAGATCAAAAATGCAAGTTAGTCCACGTTCTATTTCACCTTATGAAATTTACCTATTAAAGAAACCGTTGTAATGAAAAATGCCAATAGGAAATTGTTTAAAAAAATTGACAATGTCAAGAAATACGGATTGAGTAACATGCATTATTTATAACGGAAATGATTTCCGAAATGTCTTATCTAAACATGAAACTGACACTGGGTGATCCGCCCTAGATAGTTGTTTCCGTTTTGGTTATTAGAAACACATCGAACTTCACATTTATAGACAATGAATCCACGCTTATGGTTTCATAGACGTTGTAAAATAGTCATTTTGTCACTCGTAATTGCTTATGTAACAACAAAGCCTGAATAGACGGTAGTTGGGTCGATGCCATTATTTCCTTATTTTTTTTCCAATCTCACCAGGTATTGAATTATTCATTAAAACCTTTTATAATCGCAGTCCATTTATCCTCATATGACATTGCGTTTCTCGGATTTAATTAAAAAGGGAAAATTGAGATTCATTACCATTTTACAACCGTATTCGGATGCTATGTCAGAGTCAAGTTTCTGCGATTTCGTAATTAACTTTTAACATTCGATGCGACCACGCCCCTATTTCGCAACCAGGTTGTGTTTAATTCTCAAACGAGTATTAAGATTTGCCGATAAAACGCGCTTTTTCCGGCCGCAATTACTCCAAAAAATCAATACCATATTTTTAGTTATCAGAGGCCATTACAACAGGGCTTAGGGGCTGTCCGCAAATGACGTCGGAGGCTGGAGGGGATTCCCACATATCAGACGATCATGATCCCTAAATGGGAAGGGGTAAATTCGGACTCCCAACTTATGATTGGATTTTCGAGAGTTTAAGCTCCTGAGTACATTTAAACCCACATTATGAATAAAGATCACCTAATGTACTAAATAGTACGTTCACATGACATTTTAGGTTATTTTTAACTAAACGATCAAATTCTGTTCGATAAAAAGACGTCAGTATCAACAACGTTCTCAACTGACATCAATTAGAAAATAACCATGCGTCAATGGTCTTAATTATAAGGTCGATAGTCAAATGACCGCAACATACCTTATTTAAATTTTGACGTCCTACTATGTGGAAAAGAGTAACTTATTACAAGAAACCCTGCATGTATAAATCTATTTAATCAGAAACGTTAGATGGATGTCGAATCAGTGTCCAATCTAGAATTAAATTGTTACATTATGATGTCATAGGTCTATTGACATACAGTAGATCTGCATGAGAAGTTCAACTCCATCTTCAAAGTTCAATGGATGAATAAACGTATATTGAAATGTACGAGGATGTCTGTATGTAGGATGAGACTGGAATTTCGCGCAGAATTCCTCCATTTCATTGCACCTTCAATGGTGAAGGTTAAAGAAAGTTTCTTGTCTTGTTTAGAAAGCAAGACAAATTTTGTACACGCATGGATCAGGCCCCACTGAATTGACGTTGGAATGCTCTTTTAAGAGAAAGCTTTAATCTGTTAGAAATTCAATTTAGCAACGTTGATGCTGTCCAGTTAGAAAACCAAATAAATTGGGTTAATGGATTTCCCTCCCATAACACGACATCTTTGCAGGCAACAGGGTAATGTACAAGTTAAAGTCGATAAATAAGAAGTGCTATTTCGTTTTTTAACTGTTGGTAATGACAACAAGGAATGCCTATTAGGAGCATACATTCGATTCAATGCACATTCCTCACAAGTCAGTATGAAACTCATTTGTTTGTGAGAAAATTATAAATGTCTTAAATGTATAGTTTTACTCAACACTTTAAAATGGATATAATAATACTAATAATAGGCCTAATAATAATACTAATCATCAACCCCAAATAACCATTTTTTTAGCCGACAATTCACGATAATTCATATCTTTTAAAACGGCATCTTTTACAATTAAATAAATATCTAATTCTTCCGAAGTATGTCAAGATTAATTCAGAATTGAGCGGACGAACGTTTTGAATTATTTCAAACAATTTTATATTTGTATTTCTAACTAAATTGCTTGTAAGAAATAATTTTCTTTATGACAAATATATTTACTCGCTTGTATATGGTGTTGTTTTCCATTTACCATATCAAGTGTTTATTTATGACCATCTTTCAAACAACGTCACCCCACAGGCACATAACTCAAGACAACGCATAAATCCAAACTTTCTTAGTTCAATATGAAAGGTAGCAACAACTAGGCAAAATATAAAAAACTTTCACTTTTCTCCAATTTCTCCATTCCTAACTAAATTAGGCCAACTACATTTGAGTAGTTGACAAATTTATTCCTCTGATGCGATGAACAACGAAAGCAGCAAAAAGAAAAAAAATGTACGCATATTTTTCAAAAACTAACTTTCTCTCGTCTGAGTGGCCATCTAGGTCAAGCAGATCTAGGGCAAATAATTAGCGATGCAGCTTCCGAAACAGATTAATATTTTGTGAAAATGATATGCCTCGAAATTAAATAAAGGAAATGATGCGGTCTGCTGCAAAATGTAGCCTAGCCATTAAAACCTGCATTTAGTGAAACAATAGTTAAACAAACTAGCAGGTTGCAAGTAATTATCCAGGCTATGTTTCAATTTAGAAAATACAGATAATGCCACTAAACATTACCAACTTCGAGATAATTGTAATAATACTTGGGTAAAAATATGTCAAAGGATACGATTACTTAAGTGGTTCACATGAATAGCAAACGATACCAATTAAACTTCACGTTTAATTACGTTTTCTGACCCCACCCCATCTAGCCTACGATCGTCTATTTTTTGGGAATTCTTTCCAACTTCAGACGTCTTTTATGGACGTCCCCAAATGTTTTTTTTAAAAATTACTCAAAAGTTTTCCATCAGGCTCGTTCATCTAGCATTAAAGCTTTTGAAACCTTAACACAATAGGGGGATCCCCTTTGTCTTTCACCTAATGTTGCTTCTCCATGAACGTTCAAACGAAAAGGAAAACTCCCAAAGAAAAAAATTGCAGAAATACCCAGTCGTTATCCAATTAAAATCTCGTGTGTGGTGCAGTTTCACTCGAAGACCCACTTAAAGAGGCTTAGAGGGGAAATCGCATCCAAAACTCAAATTACAGCTGTTTCGAAGCCCCGGTGGTTCTTTTTTCTAAATGTGCCTGGCATGCAAATTACGCGTTGAAGTGGGTGTTGTAATTCTTGGAAAAGTTACACATTTTAGCACGTTAGTTCTTAGCTGAGAGAGAACTTTAGCGAATAGAATTTAGGCCTGAGAGTTTCATGAATATTTACAAGAGAAAACACGGCTTACAAGGCTTATTATCATGACTAGAACAAAAGCAGTGAGAACAATTAACCTTCAAGAAGAACAATGTGTGCGCTATAGCGTGAATTTGTAGCTGGGACAAATCAGCGCCCTCTAACGTTTCCATTAAGAACCTCGATGTGAACAGAAGCTGATTCGATATCATATCGTCAAAATAACAGTTCAAAACTAATACAATTTATAGGTCTACTGAGCCAAAATCAAGGATATCCTGCTTATAGTTTATGCCCTCCTGCACAGAGAAATCCACACAGATTTACAAAATCATTTCCCTGACTAACCCAAGTAAGTCTTCCTGACATTTTAAAAATAAATCTTGTAGCAAAAACGTGAAAATGAATAATTATTAGTAACAAACTAGACACAATTGCAGTTGCATAAATGTCTACAAAATTGCAATAATTGGTTCATCGTCTACGAATCGCCCTGTATAAATGAGGGCTCATTATTCGCTCGCAACGTTGAAGTTACGTAAAGCGTAATTAATTTATTCAAGGCTGTTTTGCCTCATGTATACACAATGAGTTGTATAAGGGGAGGGGTATGAGGTTAGGAAGAAGAGAAACTTACCCAAACCCTTATTATTCAAAACGGAGGCGAATAGGGACGTTCAAAAGTTGGGTTTCTTTGAAAAATTACGCCAGGGAAATAAAACATCCTGACAAAATGACACCGAATTTAAAATTGCAATGAGGTTCTAAAGAAAGACACTGCGAGGAAACGCCTCTAAGGGTGTTGTGATTTGCATAAATCAAGCACAAAAGCGTGAGAGGAATTTACTTAAATGGCATTGTTGACTTCGCAATAATGATAGTCTCTTTACACTAACACGACATATCTGGTACGAATAGTCGCACGTGTACATGTATACGAAGTCATAAAGGGGATTTAAAGGTTTCTAAATGTCCAGAATAATGATTCTATCGCATAATGGAGGGTAGTAAAGCCCTAAAATACCGGTAATCCTCAATCTTGATCTAGGAAAATATTCTTCTCATTGTATTTCAAGCCATTGTGTTGTCAATGCAATTGACGAAGTAATCTTTAATCGGCCATCCTTAATTTTAAAAAGGCTTACTCTTCTATAAACAAATTCAAGCTCGAATGAAATCTAAACAAGTATTTGGATAATTATTATTTGCACTTTGATTTCTGTACATGAGGATAATCCATAAAAATAAGCATTTTCTTGAAATGTTTATTTTCTAATAAAGTATAAGCATGTGTTTTGATTGTTATTATCATAAATATTTTTGCATTTCTGGTTTCTGAAAATAAGCATACTTCTTAAACATTAATTTTATAATATTATTGTAGATTAACAAAACAGGGTCAAACCAGGGTCTAATTTCTAATTTAAGATAAAAGATTGTGCAGCGTACCAAATTTCACTGAAGAATTCGCTAGCATTTATTGTTTGAATTAAAGGAATTTATATGAAATTTACAAAACACTTATCTAGCAAACAGATGATAAATTTAGCGATCTTTGTCTGATTTTTTAACCATGTTCAGCATCTTCAACAAATTCTTTGCGAGCGGATAAATTAGTGGATCCAGCTGCACTTGATGTCAGCTGAGGAGGTGTACTTGTGGCCGTCATTTGCACACATTTTAGCCAATGGTATTTTCTACCAAAATGGGATCTACTCGAAATTATATTGTTTTGGGGACTGACGTCAAAGTTCCTCTCGCCCTCGTTCTCACCCCCGAATCCGTCCAACATGGGGAGCATAGCACGGGGTTAACCCGGGCCAAATGTGCGCGCCATCTGTCGGCGAGGTCGGGTTACATCAGGCGAAAACGACAAAATGGCAATTTCAGCATCGGCCTGGGCGAGCTCAGCACCCATGCAGGGGGCGTTGCATGGTGCTTTAAGGCTGTCTCTCGAACTTCCTCAAATTCTCGTTTTTCGCGTATTTTCTAGCACTTTCACGTCTAGCAGAGCTGGCCTATTTTGCTATTTTTGGACGCCTCTACATTGAGAAATATGTTTACAACAATCGACAATGCCCTTGTTGAGGGCCTCCGGCACTGTCCATGGACTAACCCAGTGCATGGAGAAGTTTTCAACGACTTAATGAACTTAATTTGAAAAATAAACAAATAATGACTTGATTTTAAGAAATTTGAATTGAAAGTCATATTTGTTTATTTATTGATTGGGTTGAACGAAAACAATGGGAAGTAACTTCTGGCTTTCAATTTTATGTAGAATGTCGAATGATTCCACGGAACTCAAAAAATAAATCATAGGGCCTACTAATACTAATGACTTTGACTAGTGACTAATGACTAGTAATTTAATAAACACATACGGAAATTTAAATTTGTGTAAAAGAATGCGTGTAAAACTTTCCTACTTATAGGATTGAATATGTTTACAACAAAGTCCTTGATTGTCATTCAGGTCATGAAAGTCCTTCAAAAGCTCTTAATTTGGTGTTAAGGTCTTTAGGTTTTGAGAAATTGGCTTTGGGTTTAATCATTATTTAAAACCATTTATATTGATAAGCTTAAAATTCATGTTTAAGTCATTTTAATTCATTGATTTTGCATTACTGACAAATTCGTTCAACAGGAGATGCCATCTTCATATTTTCTTAAAGTAACATTTTATGCATTGTTTTCTATTTAAAGATTTCATACAGTATCGTGTTCAATACACGATAAGGATGTATTACAATGTCCTAGTTTTAGAGCATTTAAATGACACGTATTGACGTGCATATACATTAAGTAGTTGGATAAGGTATTCTGCAACGTCATTTTATCCCTACAAACAACGTCATTATGACGTCATGCTTGGAATACATAAATGAGGTCAAGTTGCTTGGCCACTCGGACGTCACTGATGACGTTCATCATTCTCGGAACCTCCAATTCCGTGTCGTTGCCCCTGGCATTTCCCCTCTACGATCTTTGTATCAAAAACCACTCAGTGAATTTTCAGCAACTTTCAACAATAAGCATGAGTCGTCTCACCCACAAATTCGCTTAGATGGCAGTGTCGATCGATTGGTTTTCATGAGAAGTCATGACTAGCCATCATGGATTTTGTTGACTCCTAGTCTGCATAAATAATTCAAATGCAAGCTGCTCAACTGGCATTTTGGTCTCCTAGGTGGATCCCCTTAACGGGTTTTAGCTCTGGCTGTTCACGTTTTTACATATAATTCAGGCTGCAAATAATTGAGCAAGAACGTCTAACAACGTTATTTAAAATGCGTTAAACATCGCAAGTCCTTGAGAATTAAAATGCAGCTCAATAATATCTAAGAGTGATTAAGATAGCATTTAGAACATTTTATTTTTCAGACGTCGCCAAAATCATTCAACGGTCCGAGAAAAACGTCAAAATAGCCAAATTTATGAAACGATTTAAGACAAGGTATTCGACCACTCTGGAAAAAAATGGTTTTTTTAGCCACAACATGTTTAAAACTAATTATAGATGCGTTATTAATTTCTTGTTACTTGGGAAGACACGGAGGTATCATTAAGTTAACATTAGGGTAATTTATTATCTATGACTTCGGTCGAATAGTTGGATTGTTTAAGAAAATATCAAAGTTGCCTTTAATACAGTAAAACCTGTTAAATTGACCACCTTGCCATGTGGAGCACCTCATCATATTGACCGATTTTATTTGTTGAGTCCCTTGAAAAAGCCTAGCCTATACTGCTAATGTGAATTTTTTTCAATATATTGACTTGGGCGGTAAAAATAGTTTTCACTGTACAACATTATCTAGAAGCTCTTGACAACACTACAAATTACAACTTTTACCATATTAAGTGCACGCTAATATCTTCCGCACAACTAGCTTCTCGCCATAACCTGCGCCCTCTATGTTGATTTTGCTCATCTAGTCTTACTTCCCAAGTGGACGACCCCCTTCGCTCACATTCACGGTTCCTGCCCTCCAATTATTATGCTTTTTTCTCTGTCGCTCTTTGCTTTACTGTACACCCCGGTGTGTGGTCGTATATATTTAATTCGCTCGGATTACTTTTGCTACATAATTTATCGAACAATAATTGAAATAGGATGTCCTTGCATGCAATGTTGCCGCAAGAAGAAAAAAAGCGCAGCCAGACATCGCTGTTCCGTTACCTGGACTCGGATTTCTAAGTCGTTTTCTGGCCTTTCTCCAAAAAAATAATGAAACGGATATAAAAGAGGATATAAAAAGTGGCGAACCGAGCGAAAGAGAATATATTACACATGCAAAATAGCTTTTGTGGGGCGTTACCAATACGCCAGCGCCATAAAACATCCTTTGGACGTTTGCAGCACACGTATTCTTAATCCACAAAAAAATGCAAAACATTTAGGTAAGGGAAATTCTTGAAGGTATGCCGTAAAGGAGAGGGAATCTTAAAGAATTTACGCAATTATCTAATAAAAATTTCCTTGACAGGGTTCCTCCAAAAAAAAAAAATTAAGTTCAGCTTAACAAATTACCCTGACTGCTCCTGAGAAATGATGCAAAATTTTGAAACATGCAAATCGATAAACATTGTCAATATTTAGAAAATTTGACCTGAATTTAATTTCACCATTATTCACAACTTTTCATTTCAGTAGCCACTTTTAACTACATGTTTAGTTAACATGAAGTACCGATGTTAAATTTTCTTCACTTTCTCAAATTAAATGCCTTTCCAATTTCCTTGACAATTCCACGTTTTCTTGGTCAGTGCAGGGAACCCTGCAGGCTGAGGATATCTTTTAGAGGAACAATTCGACCAAACAGCAGCTGACAACATCTTGACTATGGCAACGAACATGCCAACGTCACTTTAATTGCTTAGTTTCAAATAAAGGGGTTTAGTAAAAATGATAAATTCCGTGATAAAAAATCGGATGCATTAACGTGTTAATTGTGTATAAAAGGAACATCCACACTGAACGATAAATTACCAGACCAAGATTTACGGCTCGTTTTCGATAAGATTTATAACTAGAACCTATATACCTGTCTCGACAAAATAATAATGAGAGGATGTGCGTGCTCGTATAGCAGCCTAGGGCCTGGACCAATGAAAATAATGATTAATTGCGTTTGGCGCAACTGTCTCATCATCCACGGTGTCGCATCAATATTGGAGAAGCGGGTGGCGTATCACTAAATAACTTAACTTAGTTGTCGTCCGTCCAAAATACCACTGGGACATTGATTTCGTCTTGGCAAATTTATGACTTCGGAGAAAATGGCTTTGATGGCTATAACCCTTTTTAATTCGGGTTTTATATTTAAAGAGCGGTCTATACCTACGCCGTAGATGGATAACTTCCGAAAGACAGCATTCCCTCCCGCTGGAAACACTTTTTTCCCCATAATTTTAATGAAATTAATCGAACTAAATAATGCCACCTTATCGTGCATATTTGTTGTAAAACAAACTACAAATTTAAATATTTATATACTTAATTAACTTCGCAAAACAACAAATTTATCCATAATAGCGAAATTGCATTTTTGTAATTAATACTTTTTAGGATTGATTTTATAATTGTTTTTGATGGTCCAGGAGTCCTTATTTAAAAATGAGTAACTTTCAAAATTTATTTTCTAAAGTCAGTTCATCTTTTTAATATACATTGCAAATTTTTTAGAGAAACAAAGAAAATGTGGTGATACTCACAGATTTCCTCCAAACTGTATAAAGGGCGAACCTTACGACCGTTCACATATCTCACTCCCTCTGTAGAAATACTAACAACGTTGTCATTGATTATCGGTTTTATTACCCAGTCTCGCCTCATTGTTTTATTCAAATGAGCAATTGCTCAACCGTGAAGGGGCCGTCTCATCTATGCCCATTATCTGAATTACAATCAAAATTTTGTGACATTCTTAAAATTCTTTGCAAAGGGCAGAGGGCGAAGAATCTGTTTCAGCGTGAACTTCGTCATCATTGAATAAGATAAAGTAATTTAAAAAGTACAGGGTCTCCAAAAAAAGTAACAGCGTATTTCTATGCGATCAGGTGTTTCACAAAATGATATGATGGCAGGATGACTGATTTTCTTTTCAAAAATGTTCAATTGGAAAAATAATATTTCAATTGAGTCGCGAAATACATTTTTTAATCATTGCAGGAGTTATTTCCTGTACTTACAGTAATGTTAGTAATTTTATTAAAATTCACGCCTTTGATAAGGATGTTACAAGAAAAAGTCGTTCTTGCGTAATCATCATGAATTTTGGTCTGAAAACAAATATAAAACTTAATTCAAGTCATAAAAATAAATGAAGCAATTTAAATCTGTATTCGCATTAAAATAAACCATGCATACATGTAAATACACGGTGACTTTGGTGACATCATTATTGATTACATGTGCGTTGATAAGCTAGTAGTAAAATTTACTTTCTCGCTTTTAAGTGCAAGTACAGTATTATACTGGTATAAATTACTTAAAATGAGAAATTAATTGATGCAGAATATCGACTAGTAATTTACTGTGGAGTAAATGCAATTTATGATGAACAAACTTACTGTACATGTACATGTATTGTATTTTTCAGTTAATTCGAATACTGGATGCACGTTTCAGGTTGCGAATGACATGTTGCATCAAATGGCAATTGAAGTCATACTGTTTTTTTCCACTCATTAAGCAAATTAGTCATTACTCTAATCGGAGATTTCCCTCAGGCAGTACACTTGTGCCTGTCCTAATTAGTGTACATTTGGCAAATTACACCTCTGTGATACTAATAATAAGGCCTCAATGACGTCATCCATTTCCCTCTTTTGGCTAGGAACCTTTAAAGGTGGCATGACGTCATCTAGCGATGCAAGGTCATTATATCACATTGACAAGGAGGGGGAGGGGGTGGGAGAGATTTCATCGATGCCATTCTTGCCTTCTACCATTTTAGAAAGCAGCATTTGTTTAATTAGCCCTGATGACATCAGCTGACCTTTTACTTTTGACACAATGTCATAAAAGCCTCTCCGTTAATATTAACTGTAAAAATGTACAATGCTTGGAGCCTTTTCATCCTACAGGAAAGCTCCATCAGCGATATACATGTACATGTACAGTGTAGGCCTGTATTTCAAGAAATACATGATGTACATGCACGTATGATGCTTTCATACAATTGCCTGGTATATGGTACATTTATATTGTACATGAATATACAGTGTACATTACATTATTATCAGAAGTATGTACATGATGTTTAAGCCCCGAAATACACCACCAATTGCAATGGATTAGGAAAAGCTAATCTCAGTAGGCGCCATTTTGTTTTAGAATACTGTGTTGGTGTCTACAGGATTTGGTAATATCAACTCATTAACAAATTGTAATTACTTTTCGCACAACGGTTGAACACATTTTAAACAAAATTATCAATTCAATAACAAGTTTTTGATATTTTGAATTAGTTTGACACTGTATAAACTGTATAAATGATCAGTGACTTTAATGACCTGTAGACACCGTGCCATAATTGATGTTGGTTCAATGAGATCTTATTGAGCCTGGCAGATCCACTAAATTGATAGAATAACATTTGAATTTTTTTCATAACTTATTCGAGTACTTTGCTTTTATGAGTAACGTTTTAAACTTGTGCTTAAGGTCAAAAAGGTCAATTAGTCGCAATTAAAGTACGATCCTAACGACCTTGTCAAAGGCATGACTCATAAGTTGCATTAAGTGTAAGTAGTAGTAGTAGTAGTAATAACTTCTGAGCAACCTTATTTTGTTCATTATGGAATGCAAATATTTCAGTATATCGATTAAACTTTCAACGACATAAGCGATTAACTTCTAAATTGCTAATACAGTATTTTTTCATTTTCTTTTAAAAAGTCGATCGTTTCCTATGTGCCTAAACGTCCCAAATAGGTCAAGGCTGCATTTTCCGTATTTTAACCCAACTTTTTTCTAACAACCAGCCGAAACCGATCGCCCTTGACAATTAAG
>JAQIXS010005415.1:0-12661 GCA_034700785.1 Rossiulus vilnensis
CTGTTGCCAGCGATGTATGAGCAATAAATGACCATACTTGGCCATGCATGGAAAATATTGAATTTTTTTACCAAAGAATGTCATTAATGCCCACTTGCGTTAAGTAAATGTATTACATGCCAATATAAATACAAATTTAACTTTAATTTAAGTAATTGTATTATATTTTCCTTGCATGTACATAAAGATACCTATGGCCATATTTGTAAATACATGTATGTTAACATACATGGTCATTTGTATGAATGTAAAAACATGGATATGGACGGATTTTCTCGACTTATATAAACAGTATATGGACGCATATGGCCATATTTGCGGCCAATTTCTGGTCAAACAATATTTAGAATAATTCATACATATCCATATATAACCTATACATATTTTATTTTTCCACCCGAGGTAATTGGAGATGAAATTCTACTGCCTAAATATATTAGGCGTTTACACATTCTCAAATAATTTCAAATGCATCATATGCAAGATTTGCTTTTGAATCCTACTTATGTTACATTTCCACATGCACGATGTTATCTGGAATGATAAACGTACATGTACGTCCGTACCAATAAAGCAGTACCATAAAGTAGATGATATACAAATAGATAGATTTACCAGCAAATATAACGACCCATATATAGCTTAACACACATTTTTGATTTGGCATGGACATAAATATTGTTTTTTATTTGCCAAGTTTTGATTCTGGTTAAGTACAAAATATTCTTTCACAGAGATGTGACCAAGAATATGAAAATGGACATGTTTACGAAAATTTGTGAAAAGTTACGACCACAAAAATTAAAAAAATGAACTATTATCAATTTAATTATCTTCTTTTTATTTTGCCATTTACAAATAAATATGCGCATACATGAGTTTTTCATCGTTGTATTTTAAATAATATTTTTGAAGTATTCAAAAATGCATGTCTCCATGCTAATCAAGTGAAATTGTGCATACAAGTGCATGTTGACACTTGTTTTGCAATGAAAGATAAAACGTTATCTTATCTATGTTGTACAATTTCTTACCATATATACGTTATTTGGAAATAAACTTGTATGTATTATCACCTTGAGAGATATTTCTTTTAAAACTGATTACCAACTGTTATGACGTGAAGTTGTTTTTAATTACCGTTTAATTACAAGAAAGTTCGTTTTTTTATAAAAAAAGCTGCAAATTAGATAATCGCATGAAACTTTCATGCTTCCAACTCTGCTTGAAATATGAAAAAACAACTTTAAACCAATTACCATGTTAATACATTTATTCGCTAAAACATTCTGCAAAAATATAGGCTCAAACCTGAAGTATAATGTCTAGACGATCTCATCTCAAGTAGCCTGTATACCTAACCTAATCTAATAAAGACTAATTTCTAAAATGTAAATACATCAAAATCCTATTTCAGTAGACAGTAATTCTCAACGTACCAAAAAGTAACTACAACATAATGAAATAAAAGTCATCATGCGAACATGGGCAACCATATTATATAATTTTGGAAGACTTAAGGAGGTATTTCAAGATGCTCATAATCCACTTAAAATTTTTTATGGATTGGAAGCAGACATATACAATTTAAACTTGTATAATTTGTTTGTAGACTCAAATTTGGAAAGAGATGCATTTTAATTCGGTAAAAATTCATAGAATGCACATGTGCAAGGTATTTGTCTATGCTTATACGTCATAATATCACAGAAAGGAAATAGCACCCATTGCAATTATTTAAAAATTATACAGCAATATTCATTATAAGCTTCATTGCATTTTAAGATCAATTACATTCCTGAATAAGTTAACTTTTATGTGATGACAACTAATCTCAGATAACATTAAAAAAACAATAAAGCCATTCATAACTCTGAAAATAAGGAACAGACGTTCCTTATAAATAGCTGATAAAAACTGTATGGAACGAACTAGAACTTCAGACATAAATATATCAAGGAAATTACAAAAACATGAATCGGTATCGTTAGGAATTCATTTCCTTATTATGAAACCATCTTGTACGTATATGTACTTGTTAAGATTTGCACGCATGACAAGACCACAACGGCTTTCGGAATAAAGTTAAAAAAAACTTCTTGTAAAGTGAGATGTTTTACCCTCTTTGGGATTGCCAACAAAGCAACCAAACCACAAATAACAGAAGAGAAACCAAATCAAACTTACACGCAGATTCCATGCTAATTATACTCGTATAGTAAACAATTAGTCAGTGTAATGTAAATCTGAAAGAAATCGCAGTCAGCAATAACTGTCATAAACAAAACACCATAAGGACATTCTGGAGGAGAATGATGTACGATCAACCGTATGGTAAATTAATTAGAATGGCGATGATGTCTAATAAATAAACTACAAATTTTAACAAAACGGTAAAGCCACACATTCTTTAACCAAATTGCCAAATATATTAGCAAATATTCAAAGAAAATGGATTAAGGGATTAATGGATATGTAAAAGCTTTTCATGTGCCAGTTGGGTCCTCTTTTAAAATAATGCGTTTCGGGGAATATTCTGGAACAATCATTTTCAATAAATAATAATAAACATGGGGATTTTCAGTTAATTTTCCTTAAATATCCAAATGTCCCTCTTAACGTTTGGCTTTTTTAAACTAACCAATTGAAGTATGCACATTTGGAGTCACATTTCATCTGACCAATGAAATGAATAAATTGCAATACATTATTACTATATTGGTCACTTTTTCTGAAAACGTGATAAAAATAAGCACGCGTTCTTTGTCATTTCAATGATGCCAATTATGCAAACATTGACAAAATGGCCGGGCATTAAATGGAATCTGGGAAGCAATTGCTCCGCAGTACCTCGAAACGAAACCCAACAATTATTCTGGCAAGCGATTTCCCAAGGGATTTTACCACTTTATATTCATAGCTGTAAGGGTACGCCCACACAGGTCGTAGGGCGGGGGCTATGATATGGGGTGTCAAATGAAATGCCTAACCTCACCAAAGGTGGGAGGTCCTAAGTAAAATAAGCAAAGGATGACTTGACTTTAGGATGTTGATTAAAACGTTGCTATGACAACGGATTCAGCAATCCACTGCCCAAAAGCCCACGTGAAAATACTCGCACAATTTCCTTTACAGCGTTGCAATTCATGGCAGTTTTTATTTCCTTGCCATTGTTGGATACGACATTAGTCTAGGAAATTAAGGCCTGCCAAAAAAAGATGAAAATAAATCTCTAAAAAAATACAACATTCGAAAAGTTCATGTTTGCTCGTGACCGTTAAACAAAAAAAATATTTAGGCAACAAGGATTTTAATACGAAGGGACTTATGATAAACTAGGGTGGTGCGAGTAGTAATTTCTTGTCAGAAACAAAAAGAGAAAAATGATGAATGTTTGACCGAAGAAAATTGCGACATGTGATACGTCTCTCTGAAAGAAATAATGGGAAAGCCGCACGGACAACATCGAAATAAAAAAAAATTGAAAAAAACAACAACAGCAAAAATAATGATAGCACAGAAAATGCGTCCAAGTCAATAACTCTTAATGTCAATCTGAACAAAAAAAAAGTAAATTATGAATCTTATGCTTTTTGTGATAGTAAAAGCTGTGCTTGCATACAGGGACAACCAAGAAATACCAAATTCATGATATGTTTTAAGTGTAATTTGGAAAAAAAGTATTATAATACAATAATGGCGTCAAACTCACTCTTTGTGGAGGAAATAACCATCTTTGGCAAGGTGTTTTGATGATAAATAATTGGTAAAATGCGATATATTTGTCACGATTAATTCTTGTCAGCCACAAGTCTGTGCAAAAATCAAGCCAACAAGGTTATTCCAAATAGCAAATGACAACAAACCAAAATTACGTTCATGAAAACTTAAGTGTAGCAAAGTAAGCCTCAAAATTAAATTCGTGGAATAAGGCGAATGTAGTTTTAAAATCATTTTTTATACATTCACGTTACTTTTACAAAAATGATTGCCTAACACAGTTTTTTTTAGCAGAAATAATGGGTTCACTTTCTAGTAAAATTTTTTATTGATCACAATTTTATTTCTTTAAAATAAAAGTGACCAACTGGTAAGTGTATCATCGTGATGGTTATTAAAAGTGAAATGCTTTCAAACAAACATTAGATGGCTTTTAACAAGTTAAAGTAGTCATAAAAAACTGGAATTATATGAACAACAACAGAAGCTCTAACTTAAAAGAAGCGAGTATTACTATCATAGAAAGGACGATTTTCGCCAGTAAACACCACATTAATAAAAAAAATCGATAATGGCAAAGGCTTTTATTTTCCCATTTTGTAAGAGGCCAAGGAAAATTATATCTTATAAAATGCAATATATCATAGGCCAGATTAACCAAATAAAAACCTTTTAAACAGCTCTAAAACATGACTGTGCTCACCTTAAGTCAGTTGCTCGAGCAATTCACTTCGTTACACTAACATAAAAAGTAATTGTCATTCAGATATTCTAATGGTTACGAGTTTCTACCGCCAGGCGGTGTTGATAATGTAAAGTTAAAATTCAAATTTCCTGAATTATAAAACGATTTTTCGTAATTCGCTGCCTGCTAAAATTTCATTCAATTAGCGTTATAAAGGCATGCACCATAAAATACAGTTTGGTTAATTGCATCATTAGACTTGATCTTTCTATATTAATGGAGATATTCTAGTGAACTGTTAATGTAGCTAATAGTAATTAATTCTGGCGAAGAGATAAGGGATTATAAGGATCCATAAACTGCATGGAGAATTGCGTGGAATAAATTAGGAATTAACTCGAATCTGCGACGCTAGACCAATTTAAGTTTCAAACAAATTTCTGTCCATGGTCAGAATAAAATGACCCATGCCATAAAAAATCTAATTTTGGCATGAATAACAACGAAATGGATTTATAAAATACTTGTATAGGGTAAATTGGAAGGTTAATGAAAGCGAAATGCAAGCTTGATTAGAAAATTGAAAAAATAACAGGTGGAAAATTGATGGTGTCATTAAAGTGGAAATACGTAATTTAAAAAAATTGTTCAAGTCAATTCTAACTTTACCTCTATACATACATTATAAATATGTATCATTCACATTAAAAATGATTGAATAAGAAATTTCCGAAAAAAATAATTGAAGATTAATAGATTGTTCCAATTTTTTAAACAAGAAAGTAGAAAAACGTCGTAACGTTTTGGCAATCCACTTGCAAAAATAAATAAATGATTATAGTTAGAGAAATACCATAAATAATGAACGAATAATGTTTCAGGTATTATTGGACTTTTCAGGCCTATGGTAAGATCTATCTCAAAACTCCATTTAACGAAAAAGACAACTACTTACTTTAGTGTTAAACAAGAAGATTAAGACAAAATTGCATTTTTCGTTGAAAATATGACCTAAAAGTCTTCTTGGCATTACAGTGAAACGAAATATGCCAGAAGGGAAACTTCGGCGTAATAGATTGAATGCGAAAACAAGTTGCACAAGTTTTGATAAAAAATGCGCCTTATCTTGCAAAAGGCCACGGATTGAATCTAACACAAAAGAGAAAGCAAGTCTCAAATGTCAGAAATGTTATTTCCGCAGTTTTTTTCCATTTTTTTCTGAAGTCAAGTCGTAACAAGATCGATTTATCATTGAAGGATTTAAAGAGCCCTGAAATTTACATTTCAGCAAAGATGATATTTACGCCAATGCTCACTACAATTGAAATGAATGCAATCAATGCTATTCTCTGTGGAAATCCAATTCAACTTGAGTCAAAACCTCCATGCGTGGGCACCTCCTTTAATGGGCATTACATTGGACCAGGTTCTTTTACTGATATTACAACTTACAAGTAGAATAATCCATATTGATTCAAAGCATTGCTTTTATATACATGTACGATTCAAATTAAAATCTTCGCATCCAAACAATTAGCAATTGTACAAAATATTGATAGAAATGAATGATGGTTGATGGATTGCCCCCACTACTACATTACATTTTTGATTCAACAGGGTAATGAGTTCAATTGAATTGAATGAAAAAATCACTTGATTAAGGAAATCCCATTAAAATTAAGTAGCATGCTTTAAGTGACGGGCATATAAATTAATAATTACATGCATTTACACTGCAGATTAGTGTATGCACACATTGTATATATTTTCTACCCAAATATTACCACTTATAATCTAAAAATGCATTTAATCTTTTATTAATCAAAAGTATAACTAATGAAGATGTTTTTTTATTTTGTAGATAGAAATGCATGAATATAATATACAGCAATTTTGCTGCGCAGGGTGTATTTTAAAAGGGATTTTCCTTGAATAACAACAGTCTGGTTTCATTTCATTGCGACAAAATTTACATGATTAATATCATAAGTCATATTTGTAAACAAAATGACGCAGTTTTGCTTGTAAGCATGAAAATAAAAAACTGTTATAAATGCACAAATATTTGTAACAAACCACATTCTATTTATGTTATTAAATTACATGCTTGAATAGATGCTGAAAAGTTTTGAATTTAAACTTGATGTCAATGATTCGTAAGGGTTAAAACTGTTAGCAGTGCAAACTTGATGACTTATAATTGAAGCCCGTCCACTGACTCTGGCATACGATAAACGTAAATTCGGAAACAAATATACGGGGTATTGCTTTTCTGTTGCTCAGAAAACCGTTACGTTTTGTGCCCAATATAGCGAGGTTTGGGTGAAATTGCATATTGGCGAAGAAAGAGCAAAATATATTGTAAAAGACAAAAGTTATATACGTGCGCAGCAGGCCGACTTAAGGGTATCCAACTTACTCGCAATGAAACATCTTCTAGACAGATTCTGACATATCAGAGCAATCAGTTTAGGTGCCTTGGGTGAAAACCAATCTTTGATTCACGGTGTATGTGATGTGCTATGACTCGGATTCCTCATCAAACATTTCTTGATTGCATATTAACCGGAAACGGTGAGTGATTGAGGGGGTACTGCACAATGTAAAGACGCCCCTAGTCACACTGCAATTACGTCACAACAAAAGTTTATATTCGATGAGGCTTACAACTACGCCATCTTTAATGACTAGTGTAAGCCACTTGTTAATCATGACAGTTATTTCTTCCAAATCATGTTTATGAAATAGTGAAGAAAATCCGGAATAGATCAAAGTAAAGCTTTAATGGGATCATGGACCTAAACAAAAAAATATGCTTCAGACAAACTATAGCTCTGAGCATCTTTTCAGCTACACATGGTCTTTTGCAGAAATTTCCAATTTAAGCAAAAACGAGACGATGTGGTAAAAAATTATACCCAACATGCTGAATGAGATTTTGGAAAGCCTAGAAAAAACTCACTCAGCAATGAAACAACGGAAATTACTAAAAGAGCAATGGATTTAATTTAAAATATCACGGGTTTATCAGACAATCAAAACCACACAACTATCGAGAAACAAATTAACTGTGCGCTTGCAATAAAATATGCTCATAATACATTTTTGTTATTAAACTCACACCTAGACCTCCTCGTATGTAGCAAAAAACAAAGAAATAGAGCGCTCCTGTTTACATACATGTATCATTACAATACGAATTATGTTTAAATCTTTACATTCAAAACACAACAACATATTTAACACTTGTTTTCGAATCGATATTCAAACTTAAGGTATAATCCACTATTTCATAATTAACGTATAAATAAATGTCATAAATATATAGCAAATACCATAAGCTTTAGGCGCATAAATGGTTATAATTACGTAATTTAAAGCTACAAGTTTATTTATACTAAATGGCTATATCATATCGAAATTATTTGATTATTTCGAAAGTAATTCAAGTACATGTCGCATTTATGGTCAATAAACATTTGGAACTTGTACATGTTTATATCATCAAAGTACATTTCGCAACAATTAAATTGCTGTTACAAGGATTTTAAAACGATACCTCAGACTGCATATCTCGTTTCCAAATATAATCTTTAGTGGAGTAATATTAACACGTATTAAAATAATCCACTTAACATAATGGCAGAAAAGAGAACCAAGTGCAGTTAATGGAACTATTCAAAACATATTTAAAATTCAGCGCGGGTAGAAGCAGCGCTGATAAATTTTAATATCGTTAGACACAATGGGAAGTCACTGCATTAAAACTAGCAGAAAATGTGGATTAACAGAGCATTAACACGAAAATTAGCACATACGTGACTCATTTTAAAAGATAACATTCACTATAAGCTGGCTTTTATGTTAAATTAAGTAAGTGGGATATATAGTACGCATATGTAGTTATTTGCGCGAATTTTGGTCAAAATTAGTGCTTTTAATTCATATTTTATGGCATCATATCCGTCGAAAGTTGCGCAATTAAGCTCAAGCTTTAAAAGCATATACATTAATGCTTAATACGTTTCTGGGTAACTCAAATTTCTAAGCAAATGTTTACGCAAACGGAAAAAGAAGATATCGCAAAGTGTAGAAAGTCTCGACTTTTACATTAATAGAAATCCTCATTTCTGATATGCATGTACATTTATGATACATGTTAATATATAATTTAGTGAATAATTCAATTCTATAATGGTTTAATTCAAAAAACTATTTTTCGCATACATTAAAAAGAGAAATGTTATGCGTTTTCATTGTTGCTTAGAAAACAAATTGTTTAAAACCATCTGTTTAAAATGTCAAGTAAATAATAGCTTATAAAGTACAACAGAAACAAATACCAACAGCACTGAAGGACTACTATATTATATGGGCATGTAAATGCGTGCATTAAAAAAGCATTACGATATTATTTTCGGTTCCATTTATTCCATCAAGACCATTATATAGTATACATTGTTTAATATTTAAAAAAAATTTACATTGGCAAAATCCAATGATATGCCTTTTAATCATTATAAATGTCAACGGTCTAATTTGGGCAACTTTCAAAACTTATTCATTACTTTGCACAAGATAATCAATACATTAAGGGCTCGAATCATTGCTGAACTTTTTATCCATTCAGAAAAAGACGAAATCCAATAAGAACCTATTCAATAAAACATATGCACTTTGCATAACAAAAACTTAATCAATATCATGTGTATGCAAAATATATGGGATTTAGTCCATTTCTAGTTTCAAATACCAATGGAGACAAGGCTTATTTTGAACAAAGCACAACCCAACTAGTAATCTGCTTCAAAAATTGCATTGACAATATCCGCTTAAATCCTAAGAATATAGTGGGATAAAATCAATAAAAAATTAAAGATTACCACTATCTATAATAAATGTTTGATCATGAAGAACAATACCAAGATGACTAAAAAATTATGCTCCGAGCAAACATCCCTGGATCATCACAAGGAAAATAATCTTTATCCTGTGGGAAATGTACGAGCCGAAAAAAAACAAAATATTTAATCGAATATAAACATGAGCAAGTCAATAAAAAACATTACAAACACATAAGAACAGACGCAATTCAAGAAACTTGGTCAATGACATCCTTGACGTAAAGCCTTTCGACCATGTGTAATTTTACAATTTTTTTTTCATTTTAGTCATATGCTTATAATGCTCAATAACATAACTAACAGAAATACTTCTAAACTACAGCAGGGCAATTTGTGCTTGGTGGTTTATGCGTAATAAATTGAGCCACTACATGGCAATTTTTTGATTAAGGCTCGGTACTGAGTTGAACTGAACATATACAGTACATGTACATGAGGTCACACAAAAATAATTTTTAAATAGGCCTGCAAAGACGAATGAAATTAATTCTGAAATTCACTGCATAATTTCAACAATTTTTAGTGAAGATGCCCGATTCTCGGTTTCACTGCACGACTTTACAGTCATAGGTGGAGCTGCATTTTATAGCCTAGTAGTTGGTTGAGTTTTAAACTGATCATTAAATCAGTGAGGCAGTGATATACCACGCTTTCCTCGCCAGTATAAACCGGAAATCCTACTGCACTAAACGTTGAGGACAAACCGGATACTGCTCAGAACTGGCGTATTTTTGGGAATTAGGAAAATAATGTTCGAGCACTATTTTGGACTAGAACATTTCTTAGGGGCAATGACTTATGCCTGACCCTGTATCGTGCATGCTCCAATAACCCTTGCAAAAATGGGCTTCATGAAGATACTTTGACATAATCAAAATACGTTGGTTGCATGCAGATATCCGCCCAGCTATGAATACAAAGTACAAGTTTGCAGCAATGAATGCCCTGCATCCATTCATGCAAACAGGGCTGAAAATAAGCGATGAACTTTAAATAAACTGTAATAAGATAACATTTTTGTCACTTCATGTAAAAGGCAATTTTTTCCTTAACGACAATACTAAATTCATGGATGTTACTTTCATTGCTGGCTTGTATCGCTATCTGCATGGATTAGTATCGTGAAATGTTTGGAGCAAAGATAAGTTTTCGAGGTTTTAACAAGAAGCAAAGCTGATTATCAGTGCCGTCATTTTTAGATCTTCACTTGTAGTATAAATTGGAAAACGAAGTCGTTTATATTTCTTTCAGAAACAAGATATTAAACTTGGAGATCGAAAAAATACCCCCACCATAATTTATATTGCAATGCAGTGTATGTATTGATGGCGATAAATACACATTAGATGTCTAGACCACAGACCAGACGTCATTTTAAGTCATTTTTTCGTCCAAATGATGCCATTTAATATATAAAAAATGATAAAAAATGGTATATGTCCCTAAATATGGCGCATAGTAGAACTTTAAACTTTATAAATTGCTTGTTATATAAAAAACACAGTTCACAAGACTGTTATTTCTTATTATATCAAGGTCATACAAAATATAAAGTTATTAAAGTCTATTGTTTGTAAGTGTACATAAAACACTAAAATCGTCCTGCACTCCCAAATAAAAGGATCTAACGGTTACGCGCATTCTAATCGGGATGACATTTCTAAAATGTACTTTTGTGTGACTTATTGGTGAGTTATTTTGTCACTTATGATAAAAAGATAAATTACAAAGAATTTGGAAATTTCATTTTCAACGGCTTTCATGCCAACACTATCGAAATCGAAAAATGTTGACGTACACTCCTCGACATTCGGTGTAGAAACAGGTCTGTGAAAAAAAGGAGACAAGCAAGCCCATGGTTCCTTGATTACAAACAATTTAAAGAATGAGAAACGTCAGCATAACCATGGTATCTAATTTACACACAATACCATGTACTGTAACATGCATCGTGGCAAACATTTTGTGCATGAATAGGTCGAAATGAACCAGATAAAAGTAAACCTCCTCTCAACTAAAAGCATACAACTGTTAGAATGGGGAAAATGTCATTTTTTGTCGATTTACAGCTCCCAAACATTAAGTCTTATATGGGTTTTGAGAGACACGTGAACGCATCTGGCGGGTATTATTTCCCCAGGCACCTCCTCTTTTGAATTTTCAACATGCACGTAAAAGTTGAAGCTCCAAATTAAATATTAAAAAGCATGAAAGTTTTTAAGCCATCGTCGAGCGTTGCGCAGGCGGTTTCTTTTCGCTGGCCTCAGTCGCATTATGCCCCACTTCCAATTATTCTTTTCCAGCATCCAAGATTCCCCAAACAACAATTGTTAGTCGTCTCACATGTAGACGACAGGAGAGGAAAAAAGCCAAATAGAGAGGGAAAAAAACAGGTAAAAACTCCCGAATTCAGCAACAGAAATGGAACCTTATGATTTCACTGGGGAAAAATTTACCCTGCAAACTGCCGACAAGCAATCTAAGAGTTTTCACGTATTTCTATTTTTATTAAAGTTGATACCACAGAATCGAGCAGTTAAGGAAGTAGTTTTTCAAGGAAAAGCATAAAATGCCCAATTCACCTGTCAGCGTGAAAATACCACCAGGTTGAGCATTGTTAGGTTGAAATATTTGCATTTTTAAACGGGCAGCCGATTAACTGCCTTTAATATTCATTCTGGATTACAGTTTACAATAAAATGTTAAATGTATTTCAAAATTAATGCATTTTGAAATGCTCATCCAATATATTGCCCATTAAAACATTGTGTCAATCTACATGCATTTATTTTTAATATGAGATTTTAATATAATTTAACTAAATTTATTAACATGAAAGACGTTTTATTTTTCATTGGTCATAAACAGTTATCAACATACTAGTAATGTGTATTATATTTTTTTATAAAACGTTGCACACATCCGAAAGTAAGTTGTTTAATAAAATACGTTTGATACTTTCCTTAACTGTTATTGATAAAATCAAATTCATAGAAACTGTATGGACTAGTTATTGCAGTAGTTATTTCTGATCTTCTTCACTTACAAAAATAATCGAAAAATATTACGATAATTTCAGTGAAAATTTCAATCAGACAAATGTCATCAACGCGTGCATATACCATACTTAAGTAAAACAGGCTATCTATCAAATTTATCATAGAATAGAATGTCATTTAATTGAATCAGAGGAGATATACAATTTTAAGTTTGAAATTGTGAAAAATTAAGGCTTTTCTTCCTCTTATTTTTCGATTTATAATGGTCATATTAGAGACGTAAACGGACATCAAAATGCTTTTAAAAAGGGTACACATTCATTTATAATTTTTAATAATTAATCATTTTTGCT
>JAQIXS010005416.1:0-12660 GCA_034700785.1 Rossiulus vilnensis
TTTTCTTAACCCCCTGTTTCATTCGCACTCGGTGTTACAACCCGACTAATATTAAAGTGGGAGGGGGAGGGGGAGGGAGGTGAGGAAATGACCATCGAGAAAGATGACCGAATGACCAATCGCTTCCTTCCTTCCTTCTTTCGACCGACGCAAAAGGTCAAGCAGCCGCCGCAGCCACAGAGGGCGCTGCGAAAGGGGGGGGGGGATTCGACGGCAGCGCCACCCTCGGGTCGTTCGTTCGGGAAGCGGAGATGTTGGAGATCGGAGGATCACAAAAGGACGTAAGTGCCATTCGAACCTGCGGGCATACGGTTGCAGAAAACGCTCACTCTTTTGAGCACTTTTGGAGGACATTTCCTACAAAAGTTCAACAAGAAATTCCGGATTGAAATTCGGATGGTTTTAAAAAGTACTTTTAAAAAAGTAGTAAATTCTGTAAAACATTTAGGAATTAACTAATCAACGCCTTAAGATTTGACCAAAGAATATTCAAAAATTAACCTCGAAACGTTTAAGAAACTGGATATTATTTGTCCCTCATCGAATAGTGCTTCCTGCAGGAACCGGAAATGGTGCAGCTTAGGGCTGCTAGATGGGTCATTTTTTTGGGAAAGTGGACGCTTTGATCTAAAGGTGAAACTGATCATATTCTCAGTTTGATTCAGTATTTCATTATCATTTCCAACGAAGAGGAGGAAGAGGTATTAAGGGTAAATTTTTTTTACATTCTCAAATTGAAATCGATTTTTTTATATATTTTGATTTTGTTCCCCTAGTCTGGGTTAACCTCCGCACCTCCCGTGGTTTCCCCATTAGGTCACCCCCTCAGTCGCTGACCCCCCTGGGAGCGACGTCACTCAATCGAAAACGGAGGGAAGTGAAATTTACAAAATGAAATCTCGGATTCTTTAAACTGAAAAAACGTAATCCACGATATCCACACTCCCAATTCCTCTTTTCTCCTCCTTCTTGTCAGAGGTCGAGGGTGATAGTTTTTTATATATATATTACTTATTAAAAAGGACAATAAGAACGTTGGAACGGAAGGGATTACACGTACTTCCGGGAAGGAAGATTTACACGCAGTCAATACGATTACAGTAAGGGAGTGTGTTTTTTATTTTAAATTTATAGGTTTAAATAACTTTATACGGCTATGTTATGTGTCGTCTGATCATGTACGAGTGATCATCATGTTGATCTGATCCACGTAGCGACCTACCCATTTTGAATTTAAAACAAAAAAACGATTCGGCCATGTCCGCTACTTAGTGATCGTATTTACAAAAAAACAGACCCTATCTGAAAAAAAACTACGTGTGGATTCAATTCGATTCAACTCAATACACCGTTGAATAATATCATAGATTCAATATCAATTCAACTATTGCTCTTAACCTTTCCATGAAACCACGTGCATGTAAATAATAATAATAATAATTTATTTCAAATAAAAGGAAATGAAATGCAATGGAAGTGCAATAAAACTTAAGGCCGTCGTTAAAAGTAATCTCCCTCCACCGGAAGTGGCGAGGGTCGACCATTTAATGCCGTCCGTGGCATCGATTCGTTGGTCATTACTGTCCAAAACGGACGCCCCCCCCATATTCGTCGTCGTCATCTGAAAGGTCATCGCGTGTCCATCTACGGACCTTCGGAGGACGTGAATTAATTTAAAAGGTTTTTTGTTTTTTAAAATTTTTTTTTTAAAAAGCAACGACAACGATGACAAAAACGCTTGGTGGCGGCGCTGCTCTCGACTTCAAACCCTCCTTGACCTACATACCCAAAAATATTTATAATTATTCGTGTTGTTATTCGAGACTAGGGACTCGATCACCTTGATGATCATAGAAATAGCGGCTGCGTTGGTCACAATTTAAAAAAAATGCAAAATTTAAAATAAAATAAAAAAAACACCTAACTTATTTTTGGTACATTTTTTTAAAAGAAAAGAGTGAGAGGACCTGAGCTTTTAGGTCCTCCTGAATTACAAAGCGCATTATATGAGAGTCTCACCCTTTGCGTTGTACTTCAAACGGTTTTATTTAGGAGATAAAGATTTCGATTTGAAAAGGAGGCCCCCCCCCCCCGAATCTGAACCCGGGGTTCGAGTTTGAACTTCACCCTCTCTCCCTATTGGAGAGGTTGAGTTGAGTTCAAACCGGTCACTTCAATGGGGGGGAAATGGATACCGGAAGTTTGAAAAAAAAAAAAAAACAAACCCCATATTATACCAAAACGGCTAAACTAAGTAACATTCTGAAAATGCGATTTTAATCAACGTTTTATACGAATGTATTTTTAAAATGTGATTTTAATCTGAATAACTCGTTTTGTAAACACGATGCATTCGGTATTTCTAGGTAAAAACATCCTAATTTCACAAATAAGCTGACCAAAGTCTCAGATTATGACAAAATTATGACAGCCCATGGCCCTGGAGAAAAGTTCAGTATTTGATTCACTACTGATATCAGTATAATTTTTACTGACACCAGTATGATTTTATACCAATATCACTATATATATATACTGTTTTTTGAGACTGCTGATATCAGTATGCTTGTTGATTTCAGTATTATGGTGGTTTTTTGGACTAATAATATCAGTATTAGTGGTTTCTGGGACTGCTAACATCATTATTATATTTATTTCTGGGACTGCTAATATCAGTATTATAGTGGTTTTCGAGACTACTAGTATAAGTACGGTTAGTGATATCAGTATGAGTGTTTTTTGGGACTGCAAATATCAGTATTATAGTGGTTTTTAGAGACTAATATCAGTATGTTTATATACTGATACTACTATATGCATACTGGTTTTTGGGATTGCTCATATCAGTATGGCAAGTGATATCACTACATTTTTTTACTAATATCAGTATATTTGCCTGCGGTTTTAATCACGATCTCGATTTATATGCATTTGTCCGAACCGAAGTGAACAAAACAAACCCCAAAAAGTAATTAAATAAAACACACGTTGACCACGCTATAAATTACAAGCAGCAGGAGGAATGAAAAAGAGGTCGGAGGTGATCGGGGTCATTCACCCTTCCTTCCGTCCGTCCGGATGTCCGAGGATGACCTCCCCTCCCCCCCCCCTCCTTCCTTCGACCCCCTCGGGCCTAAAACTTTAATAACCGTCGTACGGATCAACATCGGTAAATGTAAAAATAGAAAATAATAACAATAATAATGATATTAATAATGATATAAAAAAAATTCGACGTCCGGCTCGCATAAATAAATACGTATAATAAAACGAACGGTTTTCTACGGAATGATAAAAGTTTTTGGCTTTAGATTTATGAACGACGGGGATTGAGAATGACCGATGGTCAGTCCGGATTGAAAAGAGAGAGAGAGAGAGGGGAGAGAAACAAACAAACAAAACGTAGAAGAGAGCAAACAGAAACTCAGAAAAGCATCGTAAATAAAACGGGATTTGAAAAGGGTTTTGAAAATTAAAATAAAAAAAGTTGTTGTTGGCTTTTTTTTTTATATTTCTACTTCCTTTTCCTTTCATTCGCATCACATATGAAGAGAGGCCCCTTGCAAAATATAAATGCGTTTCATATCAAAGGACCCTTCGGGGGAAAACCACCGCTGATTTATGGAACCAGAACGCGTGAGAAAATATACCAAAACCTGCTCAGCATTTAGCATTTAGCATTTGGCATTTAGGACGAAGGCATACAAAACATACAAAAAAATTAAAATTAAAATACAAATCGACAGAGTTGGCCCAACGGTCAAAACCCGGATAAGTGGAAACACGCAGTCACGGGTCAGTATGATCGTATACTGATATCAAAAAATAAGAGTTGTATACAGGTTTTTTTGGACTACTGATATCAGTATTATATTGGTTTTTTTTGTTATATCAGTATGATTGTATACTACTATCAGTATGTGTACTGTTTATTGGGACTAGTCATATCAGTATTATAGTGGTTTTTGGGACTACTCATATTAGTATGGTTAGTGATATCACTAGTCCCAACAGTATACATTAATATATATACTGTTTATCACCAGTCCCAATAAATCAGTATGTTTAGTGTTATTACTACATTTTTTTAAAACTTAAATCAGTATATGATCAGTATATAGAGTGCAATATTTTTCTTTTTTTTTATATATAAAAAAAACGAGCTATACTGATTTTTAATTGGATATCTAATCGCTGAACAAAATACATTTTTAATGATAATGACGATGATAATAATATCATTCATTCCAATTCCAATCAAACATTCCAATAATACCTTAATTCGAAATCTATTAAAGATTCAATTTTTTTTCCCAAACCTTAACCATAATTTATTTTCGATGTTGCTAAATGTTGGGTAATTTCTTAAGGGGAATTCCCGTCGAGTCCCCCCACAGGGGTAAGGCATTGACCCTCCCCCTCCCCTATCCTCCTCATCCTTCTAAGGGGACCCCTAGAGAGTGAAGTTGACCTCGACCTTCGCGGATCCATTACGCAATTTTATATAATTATATATACAGGTAATAAAGCACTCCACCTTCTGCGGTTCCCCTCCTCCTCCTTCTTGACCAGAGTGACCTTCTCTCCCCCTTACCCCCTTAGCCCTCCCCCTTATAAGGCTCCATCAAAACCATCATCATCCTCCTCCCCTTAAGCGTCCACATATAGCGCTAAATACACGCACGTTGGCTGTTTTTTTAATTCAGAACGCGTACAGATTTAGGAGGTGAAAGGTCAGCGATCCTCCTGTCCAGCGACCATTTTTAGAGGAATTTATGGCCCGCGCCGAACTCCGTAATTAGATTCAAAATGGCCGAAAAAAAGAATTAAAAAAAAAGTGCAGTGGTAAAGAGAGAGAGAGAGAGAGGATTTGATGTTAAGGGGGATTCAAAAGAAAAAGGGTCGAACGTCATAAGCTGGACACATTAACGAATGGTCAACGACCAGCCAAGCGTTCCGCCAGGTGGCGCCTCGAGCGACGAAGGGCCTTTCTTCAATCGCCTGGATTTTTGAAATTTTTACAGAATGAAATCATTTTGTGCATTATTTGGCGAAATTACACGTGCGGGTATGTTATTGCCATAGTCAGATTATCGAAAGATCAGACCGAGTGAAAACACCCAATCGGAGATATCCAGCTTATGGATCATGTCTTCCAGCATAAAGAGATGCCAACCGGATGGAGAACGAGTCGTGGGACGGGAAAGATCAATCAATCGCATTCAATTCCCAGTCCATTCTTTGGTCAATCCGACCTTAGCCGAAATACCCGGCGTTTGTCGAAGACGCTTTAAGTTGACCATTACGGGAGTTTCCAATATGTGTTAAGACGTTGATCAGGGAAGAAGTGAGAATGACTTACTATTGAAAGAAAGGTGTTGATCAGTTGAGTAAACAAACATATCCTCTCACCCCTTTTTCCTCTTGTCACTTCACTTCAATTAGCGTCTGATGAAGTGGCCCATGAGTTGACTCCTTTTTTTCCTTTTTATCTTTTATTGACATTTGGCACCCCCTGCTGTTGACTCTTTTCAAAAAGTAGTAGTGAGGGTGGGTTGATTTGTTTGGTTATCGCTATGATCATGATCACCTTCTTGTGTCAACACCAACCAAAGTCTTAACCTCTTCTTCCTCCTCCTCCTTTTCCTCTTCCTCTTTTCATATATATATCTCCTCCTCCTCCTTCCTATCATCCCCCCTTTTCTTCTCTCCTTTTATATATATAATAAGTGAAGGGTGGGAGGTCGAGAGGCAATTCATCCCGCTCAATTAAAACAATTAACCGCAGTCTCCTCCTCTTCCTCTTCCTTTATTCTTCCTCCCTCTTCTTAATTCGACAGGAAATTAGCGACGGAAGGAACGAGACAAACGTCGACGATCGTGCAAGTGTGCGTGATCAAACACACGTACGATCGTCGATGGACGATGTGCGGATAACGTCCTGTTTCTAATAGTAGCCGGGGTGTGGAAAGGATGGCCGGGGTTAATGAAGGCGTTCGAAGAACTGATGGAGGAAAGGAATCCACTTGGTGGAAAGATCAGTAAAATCAGTACGGAATATACTGATCATGGACTGATGTACCGATATTAGCAGTCCCAAAACAGTGTATACAGTGATATCGATATAGAATCATACTAATATTAGTAGTTCCAAAAAACAACTATGATACTGATATCACTGAGCATACTGAAATTAGTAGTCCCAAAACACCAATCTGTATACTGTGCATAGTATAGTCATATCAATTTAGAATACTTATATTACTAATCATACTGATATCAGTAGTCTGGAAAACTACTATAATACTGATATCATTAAGCATACTGATCTCAGCAGTCTGAAAAACCAGTGTTACGTGCAGTGATATCAGTATAGGAAATTTTGATATGAAAATTATATCACGAAAAATATGAAAAAATAGGAAAGAATAGGAAATATGAAAATTTCTTAATTTTTTAATAAAAAAGCTATACATTCGAATAGCATCACAGCCCTTAGATTTCAGGTCATTAATTTTTTTAATTTTTTTTTTATAGTTTTAGGCACTTGATCATCATGATCCAATGCGTGGCCAACACAGGAACTGGTCAAGGGCCTCCTGGTCCAACCCTCTCTCATATTTAACGTTGCATTTGTTTATATAACCCATCAGCACCCTCATGTAACTCATAAATAAGTTCTTCTCATTGTTATTTTATCTTTACAATTCTACCTATCATTTTCTCCATTAACCGTATTTTTATATTTTAATGAACTAATCGAAAATACCGGTCAGTAGGCCTAGGGGGTGCAAATGTATGTCCCCCCTTAGAGCTTTCATTCTTCCTCTTCCAACTTAAATATCTCGTTTAGAAAAGATCAGAAAATAATGATAGTACATTTTTTTTTAACAAAACGAATAAATGTTATATTTAAAAAATGATCCAGCGTCCATTTTGGCAGTGCAACTTAATGAAACATCACTCTCGTGGGATGCAAGGTGGTTTTGTTAGGGGGGGGGAGAGCTGGTCAGTCTGCCTAGTCCAAATTTTTCATAATTTTTTTAAAAAAAAATTCTTTTAATAGCTATCAGTTACGGGGATGCCGGTGAAGAGGCCAAAAAAAAAAACCCTAAAAAATAAAAAACCTGCTTTCGACCCCGCATCCTGTTCCTTCCATTCCACGTAATCCACGCCGTGACCCTTGACCTCCTCCGCGTCCCAGACACATTCCTTCTCCCTATATACTTTTACCTCGGTTTTAAAACAAAAAAAAACCAAACCTTCCCCCCCTCCTCAACTCGGTATTATTTCAACGAGGTTTAATTTTGCCACTCGGACCTAGGGGCCATTTTAGTAGAATTTACAAAAAAAAAAAAAAAAAAAAATAGTTGAAATTGCGAGAGACCCATCCCTCCGAATGCGGTGTACTTTTTTAAGGCCTGCCTGACTTAAAAGTAGCCTCTTCTTTTTTTTTTTCTATTGTTTTTTTTTTGTATTTTTCTTGTTTCGATTTCATCCCGCGTAAACAACCCGTCGTCCGAGAGCGGAGGTCGATTTCTAGGGGTCAAGCCGAAAAACCTGTTCAACCCCCTCTCTTGCCGACCATTTTCGGGGCCTAATGGAAATACCTGACCAGTGTCCGGCTTCCGGACGATGACGTCATTCCCAGCGGGGGGCCAATCATAAATCGGTGTTATTAGTCGCCAGGACGAGGACGAACTCCGTAAGGGGTCAACCATGAAAACGTTGATAATAAATCGGTTACATTCCTCACCCCTCACCCCCTTAAACCCCTTACCTTACTGATGCTATTAAAAGACCCATGGACTTATAACGATTAACTATACTGACGAAAATTGTATTTCAGTTTTTTGAGCCACCCTGTACTCAGCCAGGATAACTTTATAAAGGGATAAACAGTTTCGCTATAACCGACACTAAATGTGTCGAAGGCTGCATATGGAAATTGCAATAAAAACGGAATTGTAATGATAATATAATATAAAAAACCACGTATTACAGTATATTGGTTTATGTGGATTAAGTCCGCTTCACGCTTTCAAACCCTTTACCATTCCCCCTTCCCCTAAGCTTATTAAGTTATTGCATTTTCCGAAAACAATGCATTTCCAGAAATAGAACGCTACATCCATTAATATACAGCGTTGCGATATTTCGCTAACGATCATGTTACCCATTAATGGATTTGAATGACGCGTGTGTAGTAATAGTCTGTTCAAAACTAGAATATACATATGGGAATTCAAACGGACAAACAGATCGTTCATTTTCCATCATCAGTTGGGCATCGGTGTGGCTTTCTTTACGCCAGACGGGCATAACCTGAACGTCTCTCCCATTGGTTCTGGCTCACTATTTTCTAGTTTTGAACAGACTAAAGTAACGAATCGAGAGCACGCCTTTTGTGTTTAGAAAACTGAATGAAAAATATGGTCTATTTTTAAGAAACTGGACATCAGTTTGTTTGTTTCAGGGAACAAACAACAACAACCCACCTTGGCCGTGATATGGTCGGTTAAAAGAGGTTGTTGGGGGTGTCTCTTTCAGGCGTCCACTTTTCCCCCCTTTGCCAGCTGGACCCGTGAAACGTTGGTTGTTAAGACGACATGGTCAATTGGTCAACTGCGCGAGGCGATTCGTGAACTTTTGTTTTTAATTGTCTTTCTCTACTTAGATTATGGTCTGGCTCGTAAGAAGAAGAACAAGAAGAAGAAAAAAAAAAAAAACATAGCGAATAAACCTGAGGAATCCCAGTTGATGGGGGTCAACGCACTGACCATTTTTGCGGTCCATAAAAAAAAAAAGAATTTCGCCCCTTGCAGATAAGTTTAGGAAGAAATCTCTTGTGCGTCAGTGTGTCCACGTGTATACAGTTCATTTCTCCTAACAAAATACACAGCACGTTAATAATGAACGGAGATCAAAATTGATTTCCTCTTCCATGCATAATGCTATCAGCATTTTTTACCACCATTATTTTACCATTAGGCCTATTTCTCCAGGAGCGAGATAGTTTTTAACTAAACGTCCCCATATTTTAATAATCTAATAACTATACCAAACAATTTTTTTTATATATATACGCCTTGCACGCGTACAAGCCCACAGCAATAAACGTTTATCTTTTTATACGGTATCATTCCGTGCAACTCGGTCATTTCTTATTCAATTTCGGAGGATAATTCAATATCAATTAAAAGAGCGGCCATTTTTTTTTCGCTTTTTATATATCGGTGCTTTGAAATGTTTAAAAAAACTGAATCGGTGAATGAAGAAGCGGAATTACGCATCCCCATGTCCTTACATTTTATGCTTTAGTTAAAGACGCCATGCGATTATTGGGTTAATTTATGCACGAACTAATAAAACTGGTAATCGTGCAAATGGCTTAACCGCACGAAAACGATTTAGCCTTCGTTCATGGAAATAAAATTTAAATTTAAAAACAAACAAAAACAAAAACATTCAATGCGTTTTTTCAGGAAAAACGTCTTAAAAGGAAAGCGTTAGCGCGTGTCACGGTTGCCACGGTGACGCCGTGCACGTTCTTCGGTTGCCACGGTGACGCCGTGCACGTTCTACGGTTGCCACGGTAACGCCGTGCACGTTCTACGGTTGCCACGGTAACTTCGTGCACGTTCTACGGTTGCCACGGTAACTTCGTGCACGTTCTACGGTTGCCACGGTAACGCCGTGCACGTTCTACGGTTGCCACGGTAACGCCGTGCACGTTCTACGGTTGCCACGGTAACGCCGTGCACGTTCTTCGGTTGCCATGGTGATGTTGAGCGTCGCTTATCACTGGTCGACGTTCGAACGCTTCAACAACAACAACAACAACAAATGATGGGAAAGAAGTTTGCGTTTGAAGGGCACGGTCCTTTACATTGGGACCGGTGGAAGCGAGCGATTTTAATTAGGTTATAATATACTATGCGTACGGTAGAAATATTGTTTTTTTTATTTCTCTCTCTCTCTCGTTAGCGATGCAATCGGCGGCGTTTGGTCGCCGTCAAACAACTCGCTCGATTTAATCGTCGATTAAGCGCCCGTTTTTTAACGGCCGATTCGCTCGGGTTTGCAATTGCTGCCGTGTCTCATTTTATAGGCTTACGATAGGCGCCGAACGATGGAGTTGGCGACCTTGAGAGGACCAATTAAATACGGCTTCCCGACCAATGGCAATTTTGTCCTTATCTTAGGTATGCTAAGGTGGGGTCAATTTTCGCCTCCGGCCACCTTAAATACGCACGCACCGCCATGAACACGGGCTGGACACCCCAAAATACAAGAACACCCCCCCCCCCTCCTCCTCCCCACCTATAGCTTCAACGGGCGCGGAATCGACTCCATGTTTTTATTTTTAATTAATGAAATATAAAAAATATTTTTTCGAATTACGGTTAATTGCGCAGTTTAAAGGGTTCGGTTAAAAGGTTGCCTGGTTAGGGTTGAGGAGGCGTATGTGGATACGATGGAGAATGCTAAACTTCTACGATCTTAAAATAAAAGTCAATAAAGTATGAAACGTTAAATTGCAATGAAAATTAAGAAATCTAGATGACGTCGGTGTTGTTTTTACAGGCTCAAAACGCTCGATTAAACGGGGTTCTACTTTGGAAACAGTCGATTAAAAGCGTTGAAGAGTGCATTCATATACTCGTACAATGTAAATGGACATGAGGAGGGAGGAGGAGGGGGGGGGGTCTATTTGAGGACATGCTGAACAATGCCTTTTACGCCATAACGAATTCAACGTGGAATTTAATGCCAAACGAAAGCCCCTATGGACCGTGTCTTTCTTAAGGTGGATGCGACACGTGTTGCACATCGGTTGAGCGAGCGTTCTACAGGGACGATGGACCCAGGATTTTATCATTAAGGATGTGGGAAAAGGGGGCAAAGGGTGGGGGGATGTTTATTATTACCTTTGGATTAGCTTATCAGCGAGTAGGTCAAGGATCTGTCGTATGTATATACACGTGCATGGATATTGTTTTGTTTTTGACCCCTAGGTCACAGTTTCCCCCATTCAGCCTCGACATCAACATTAAATGACAACCATCGTTCCGCATTTCAATTCACATTTTTTAACTTATAAATTTATCTTAGAAATACTTTTCTAATTGAAAAACAAAATTGCGAAGAAGTGAATTTTATAAATAAAAAAAAACCCAAATCGATCATAAATTATGAATTTCAGTCTTAATTTTTCTCTACAAAAATGGAAAGCCGTGACATTTTAGACGTTTTATAAAACGATGAATTGACTCTTGGTATATAGAAAGAAGATTATAATATATATATATAATAAGGAACGATATACTTATATATATACATGTACATAAACTATCGTTTATGAATAGCGAGCGTATATATACACACACGTAAATGAGAGTAAAGTAATGAAGAATAATTTACAGCGTAGGGTCGAAGGTCAGCTATTTAGGTCGACATTAAATGAACCGTGAACAATTTAACACTCACCGAAGATGAAGCGGGCCAAGTCCGGCAGATTCCTCGATGTCCGGACCCTTTCTGACGACGCGCACCCAAAATGGAAAAAAAAAAATTAACAATAAAAAAAACAAGTGACGTCATAACCCCCCTTAATTCATAAAACACTCTTCCAACTTCTAACTTAAGCATTGTTTTATTTTTCTTTCGATGAATTTATATAATGTACCATAATATTCGCGCTTCGTAATTAAAGAAATTTCATTCATGGTCAACACGAGTGTCCGATGAACCCTTATCTCATCCCCATCCCCCTTATCGAAGCAGGTGTGCACACGCCTGGAGGAACAAGATGGCCGCCTCCATGGATCAGTCCGAATCCACCGTCATATAACAACAGGTCATTTATACACTCAGCATATAATACGTGTATAAGTTTTCGTAAAATTCGTCAAGGGCCTTGTGATCAATTGCATGCATGTGCGAAGCGAGTACAACGTATTCAATTCGATCGAAAACTGTTTATAGAATTGTATTGAATTGAATTGATGGATTATCGCACGGGCAGTCTTTACATTTAACACGTTTTGGGAGTAGCTCGATTGCCAAATAGACCATGACTTTGATTTATATTTTGCTGCCAGTCAATTATTCATTCGCTTTCACCTTTCTAATTATTTTATGTGGCGTGATTAAAGAGGGGGGTTAAAGTGTCGGCGAAGTGATCAATGGACGTTCCAATGCATCATGGGCATATATGGTCATGGTCGACTTTTATATAAAGGTCTTAGACTTAATTTTAGAGATAATATGAACTGTACTTTTGATGGCACTCGATTTTCATTGTTTTTTCATCAAGATCGTTGTAATCATGTTTATTTCTTCGTTTATTTTCTATTTTCGTTTTATGTTTATATTATTTATACGTTTACCCTGATGAGATTCATTAATTTGTTACGTTATCAGTAATGACCGTGCACAAGGTCCTTATGTCTCACAAGGGTCAGGCTTTCGAAAAATTCCAGTCTCACTCGAAAAGCTTATTAAGGTCCTAATTGTTCTAAGCACAAAATTCGACGGTAAGCCAAAAAACTCTTTCCCGGTGTAACGATCGATTATAATCAGTACGATTATACTCATCATATACTGATATTAGTTTTTTTTTTAAATGTAGCGATATCATTAACCGTACCGATATCA
>JAQIXS010005417.1:0-12658 GCA_034700785.1 Rossiulus vilnensis
AACAATGTCTGAGGTTTACCAGGAAAAAGATTTGGCAACCAGTGCCATAATTATTCGCAAGGATCACCCACAAGTACCATTCTTTCGTTCCATCAATAATTTATTTTTCTAAATTGACTTTCCAAGCATTTTATTTAGGAATATATCCCAAAATCTTTAGTTTTAATACTAATGGTATTGGTAGACAAATTTGGCATGAAATTATTGGCAAAATCCCCTGATTTGTAATCAACTTTCACAATTTTGGCCTATGGCGTTTATTTTTTAAAAATAATGTTACTTGCAAACAACTTTTTCCATAAAATTCTTTACCAAAATTATACATGTATATTTCGAATGTAGTTTTTTTTTAAATTTTCGCCTACGAATAAAAAATTTATAAATAAAAAATTGGCGTTGTGTATTAACTTGTATATAAGGGGCAGTGGCACCCCCCCAGAAATGTCTTAGCTACGCCAATAGTTGGGTCACGTGTCCCATATTTAATAGCAGCTTTGGTTGTCTTTTGCAGGAGTGCGAACGGTGGAAACCTCAACAGTTCGAGGAATTTAACGAAAAATTCGTCGAACAAGATTGCCATCGCCGATTGCGATATAATTGCCTGCATAATTAACGAGGCGTAAACATTACTCGTTATCTTCGGGCTCCAATTGCACCAAACTAATTGGCCATTAATTTGCATCCTCGGATGTCAGAGGATTTAGCAACGCATTCCGTGGACAACTGATGTTTTGGCCATGGACTTGAACACCGAAAATGAGCGATTTGGATTACTTGACAGCTGCTGTGGAATACTCGAAATGCTGTCTTCAGGAGGACTGTGGCCTTGGACGACTTGAAAACTGCTTCCGGACAAATCGAACAGGGTGCATTCAGGTTGTAAGTCTTGGGCATCGAATTCCTCCCATGAAAAGTATGTGAAAAGTCGATATGACTTGTGTGGAAGCATTGAAAAATTGAGGTATTTGCTCTAAATGCATAAAAATTCCACGAAATTTTCACCTAAGATATTTTAGCCAAGTGAGGAAAACTTGTGGAAGATGAAATTAACTTTCGTTGACTGCCATTAAAAGCGTTTAAGACGTTTGAAATTGAATTTCACGTTTTTGACTTCAAAGTAAATGTAACATTTGAAATGTTTTATTTAATTTCGTACTGAGCTTAAATTCAAAACTAACAACCGCTATATACATGTATCCTTGAATTTAATTTTAGTGGTAAAAGGCTAACCGCATTTCTATAAAATTCTATAACTTTTTAACTGGTATTAAACTAACTTTTATTTCAACTTTACACTCAACGTACATGTAATTATTTTCACCATTCAAGTTTAGCTTGATTCCATTCAATAAATTCCGTTCGAAACATTTTTGATTTAGCTGAAAGTAAATTTTCAGCTCTAATTTGAATTAAATCTAGTATTTACAGTGTAATTATTTATTATTTACCACTTAAACTTAAATTTATTAAACATTCAATGCTACTTGTTGAACTTTATCACTAAAATTAAAAAATCAGTAACATCCTAACTGTCATTAAACTAACTTTTATTTAAATTTTAAACTCAACGATATTTATTTTTACTTTGTAAGTTTGTGTCAATCCAATTTAATTCAAAGTTAATTTTCAGCTCCAAACTGGAATTAAATCTATTATAAACCGTTTAATTATATTTATTGTTTACCGCTTTCCATTACTTAAATAAAAAAATGACTTACTGAATTTAATTTGAGTGATCAAGTCCAATAACTTCGTAGCTGGAATTAAACTAACTTTTATCTGTACTTCAATCTCACCGTATTTATTTTTGCTTTTCAAATAGCTTAATTCAGTTTAATAACTTTCGTTCGAAACACTTTAATTCAGATTAAATTTTCAGCTCAAACTCGAATTACATGTAAGTCAACTATTTACTGCAGAATTTATCTTTTTTCGTTTCAAATAGCAAAGCTACTACCGCATTTATTGTCACCTTTTGAGTTTGGCTTAATTCAATTCAATAACTTCCGTTCGAATCACTTGCTTTAATTCAAATACAATTTTCAGCTCGAATTAAGTCAATTTACCGCTAAATTTTCTTTTTTCGTTTTAAGTGACAAAGTTGCTCGCCGTTTTTATTTTCACCTTTCAAGTAGCTCAATTCAATTCAATAACTTCACACGTGATTCAATTCCAATGCAATTTACAGCTCCAACTCGAGTTAAATCTCCCGTTTACCTTTTTTCGTTTCAAGTTTCAAAGCTTAAACGCTTGAAGCCCGGTCAACGGCGGACCTATCCACGAAACGACTTCCGTTAGCCTGCCAGCCCCAAATTCCGACCCGAGGTAGCCAATCCGAACTGCGCAATCCGACTGGAGTCCACGCCATGGAGTCCCCGGCCTCCGACCCACCTCCCCCTGACCAGCCGGACTGGAACGCCACCACGGTCCCCCTCAACCTCATCTCCGGCTTCAACCCGACGGACTACAACCTCACCTCCGGCTTCAACCTGACGGACTACAACCTCACCTCCGGCTTCAACCTGACGGACTACAACCTCACCTCCGGCTTCAACCTGATGGACTACAACCTCGCCTCCGGCCTCAACCACACCGAGGTGGCCAGTGTCGCCTGCCGCCTCAACCTCACCGTCGACGGCAGCGAGCTCGAGCCCGACTACGGCGATCTGCTGCCCAGCTACGCCCTCGACCCCACTCCGGACGCCTGGCCCGCCACCCCGCCGCTCGGCGCGTGGAGCAGCGCCGCCGCTGCGGAGGGCGCTGCCGGCGCAAGCGACGTGTTCGGCTGGCTGGGCCAGCGCCAGTTCGCCAGCTCCCCGAGCGCCAGCGGCACGGTGCTCCCGTCTTCCCCCGGCCTGTCGAAGGCCACGGCCGCCTGGATCGACTGGCTGGCCAACGGCAGCGACGCCAATGCGAGCATGGAGCCCGCCGACTGGACCCGCAACGCCACCGGCGGACCCCCCGCCGACGGCGGCAAGGAATACTGGGCGCTCGTGCTCATCCTCTTCCCTCTGTTCACCGTGTTCGGCAACGTGCTCGTCATCCTCAGCGTGTACAAGGAGCGCAACCTGCACACTGTCACCAACTACTTCATCGTCAGCCTGGCCGTCGCCGACCTGCTCGTCGCCGCCCTCGTTATGCCATTCGCCGTCTACTTTCTGGTGAGTTTCCCCCTGGCTTTGGGTGGATTTTTTGTTTTCGAAAGCACGTTAGAGTATACTAAGGGCCGGTTGGACCAACAAATGTTAAGCAAAACCCGAGGTAAGCACCTCCTTAACTAAGGATTTGGCATGGGTTAACGATAACCCAACTACTAAGCAGGGTTTATTTAACGTTTATAAACTAATGCACTTTTCTAAGAATTCCTAGCTGCAACAGGCAGTCTCCATGTTCACTATATCACGGGCAAAAAATCCCTATAGTAAAATGGTGCTACGCAAACCTTGGTATAAAATAACCAAATAACATCGTTAGGTTCGCATCATTAAGGCTGAACGGTGTTCCTGTATTTTGAACCCTTACTATGAGGGGTGTCTGGGTGTAAGTCGGACGTTGTTTTTTCAAATAAAGACTGGATTTTTGATTTTTCGGAAGCGTACGTGTTGTTTCCGGTATCTAAAAATGCCTACCGTAATTTCCGACGTGTTTGAAAACTGTAAAAGATGAAAGCTTTGAAAGTGTTTTACAGCACGTTTCACATCTACTTTTTCATTTATTTAGTTATGAACGTGTTTTAAAAACACGTCCAAAACTTTTTTCTCTGTCATGAAACGACATGTTTTAAAACTACCAAAATGGCTTCTAAAAAGCGTCTTTTAAACGTCGGTACGCGTCTTCCAGACGACCTTACACGATCAGTATGAATGTCATTCTGGGATCACAGTATCATTAGTAATGCACAAGATCATTAATAATATCATTAACAGAATCATTGACAATGTTTATTGAAAGCGAATTCCTTCATCATGCAATGCTATTGCCGAAAATGAATTATTAGCGAGCCAACTTTCTCAAGTTGTTTATACTCTAAAGCATTTTCTTCTTACAAAATGTAACTAACTAGTTTTAGGATTTAATGGGTTTTTTACGTCGATTATGAAACTGGCCTTTTCTATCAGCTGCATAAATTATTTGTTTGCTTGTTTGATGATTATGTAACTTCCCAACTATCCTTCGCCTGGGGGAAACCAAAACCTAAGTTTGGGTGTTGAAATTCGAACCTGGTCTTAAAATGCTAGCCCACATTGGATAAAACTCGTTTGTTCGGGATTATTTCAGGTTGCCATTTTAAAGGCAGTGGAATTTGAAATGTGAAAAGTAACAATTTGGACAGTTTGGCCTACTTGAGGGCGGGATAATGCAAATATGTCCAAATCGAACAATAGCGTACCTATAATAGCGGCTCTTAGAATGTATCGATGAGCATGTCATGTCTGAAGTGAAGATCGATTTCGGATTCTTGATTAGGATATAACAAATTAGCATTTCACAAGCACAAACTCGAACATCATGTTGTTCTACTTTTGTGAGGACTTCTGTGAGGAAAATCGATCTTTTAAATAATAATATACAATACATGTAAATGTAAAGATAACACATGAATGAAACATACAGATACGACCAATTTCTTCCTGGTTTGGGACCAATTTCTGACATAACCCTAAATGGTGAATATTAATCATTAATCCATATGAATGAGCATTTGGCATATAGTATGTCCCTGTATACTTGAAGGGCTGATTCTTCCGTTTGCTGTGAACATAATGAAAATGTGTAGTTATTTTGGAAGAACTAAAAGTTCCCAATTTTTCTCTTCCTATAATAAGTCATACCGGATATTCTGTTAAAGTATGGCCACCAAACTAGCGTTTATTTGTGTTTGAATTGCTTTTTCGGCAAGGGTATTATCTGGCTTTTGACAGACAATGAGCTAAAATTAGCCTAGAAACACTTTTGTTACAAGTTAATTGGTGTTAATAAACTTCTATTAAAATTGAAAGGACGTTTATTTTCATGCGACTATTCCATTTTTTTGGGAAGGAAAAATTACTTTGCTTTTCCCTCATTGATAAGCCTAAGACATTTTTGTAAAAGTGGAAAGTACACCAAGTTAATTTCTGGTCTTGGTTTCAAAAAATGTCCTTCATCACACGTACATGTAATTGCTAAATTTTTAAAAACAGTCGTTTTGACAATTTGCTGGGATGGTATTCAGAATGTTGCAATTAAACAAGATGCCACCATTTCATTAAAACAGTCAAATTCAAGGGATTATTTTGCTATAATTTGAAACAATTATTCTGGAAAACAAATTGTGGGCGATTTATTTGCAAGGTACATTTTCGTTAATTCGTTTCAGAAATAGCGTTTCGAACCCCTAGTTTTCAAATAATATCCGATGAGAAGTTCTAAAAATAAGCCCGATTTGCATCGGGATTTGCCTGGCAGATATCGAAAATGCGGGCATTAAATATTTATAGTTTATGCGCAATTTCCGACGCCTAGTGTGCTGTTTTATGTTTATTATTTTATCTTTTTCGAAAATGTGAATTGCCGGTGTGTGGGATTTTCGTACCCACTGTTTCCACTATGAGCATTTTCTCATTGTAGGAGAAAACAGCTCTATAATCACAATGAATGCTTGACCCAAACAATTTAGTCTGAAATAAAATTGTATTTGGGTACCTACAGTGCACTTGTAAATACACCGGTATGTTACTTCTCAAAATTACGCTGTAATGATTTTCCTTTTAAATTAAACAATGTATGGATTTAAGTATGAAATATGAATATAAAACCGTATGTTTGAATTATTTATTCGTTTAGAACTTCAGTAGCCTATACATGTATTAACACAGTATAATTTATATACGTCTTATTTTAATAATATTAGTTCCTACTGTGTACATTTGTACACTCAATTTATGCTGTATTTTTAGCTGTGTAATTCATCTTACAATATTATTTTAAATCAAATAGCCTATAATTTAATTTTTCTGAAGAATTTGGTTTAAATTTAAATTGTTAAATATTTGTATACATTTTCTACACAACCTGGGTAAAGTCTAATTCATTACTAAACCAATTTAAGTTTTTATTTTAAAATTTCCTTATTGCAATATAATCGTATACTTTTTTGGAGTTGTAATCAATTTGCTGGCATCGAAATTCGTGAAAATTTAGAAATCTGTTTGATTGTAAGGTGGCATTAATAACGTTTTTTTAAAAAAATTATTATGATTTATTGGTTTTAAAATATTTATCTTATTCAGAAAGCGTGTTATTTGTATTGAACTTATTAGTTTGCTTTTGTCAAGTTCATTGGAACCTATGTTAACTTATTTTTCATTGTTTAAAAACGTTTTTATTTTTATTGTTATTTTTTATTGTAAACTTCCTGAACAGACTTAAGGAACAGAACAGACTCGTTAGTGATTTGCACTAAATTCTGATTGAATTCCTTGAAATTCCTACAAGTTAGTAAATTAATTACCAACTGCATGGGATGCTGAGAGCCTGCAAGCTTCAAAAGGTGTTTATAGTGTTTATGCCTCACACGCCAAGCATAAAAAATGTTTGTAACGATTGTGCTAAACGTTTATTGCTTTGTTTTTGGCGTTCGCTAATGAAAAAAACAATGACAGCTATGTCCCAAACCTCCCGTCCAAGTAAGGGATTGTTTATCTGAACACGTAAATAAACACGCTGAAAACGTACGCTTCCGCCAAAGCACACTCTTTTTTGCTGTAAGGAAATAGGCCACGAGTAAAGTGCTGCTCAATGCACGTGTTTTTAGCACGCCTTAAACAAGCTTGGTGTTTAATTTGATGCTTTTAGTTCTGAGTTTGCCCTGAGTCTGCTAGTGAAATGTGATCTCCTAGATAATTACTCTGATAGCAATCGAACATTTGGGAAATGAAATACATTTGGCGAAACTGTCAGAACACTTGAAAGAAGAAACACTAAAAAGTACCAAAACAAGATGAGAGCATTGGAACAAATGCTGGACTGTTTAAAAATGTTTACATCTATAGCCGGTTACTCCTGACCAGGGAAGCCTGGCATTTTCAGGGAAATTGTAAAGACATGGAATATTCAGCCAAGAACCAGGACATTTAATTTCAAAAAGTCATTGAAATTTGAACATGTGAAACATTGGCTTTCACGTAGCTAAAGATGCTCACTGGAAAAAGAAACCATGAAATTAAATGTGGTCATGGACGTCAAGATATTGACATTATGTAGTATGTTCCGATTTTTAGATTGTCATTTTGTGTCATTTGATACCATGGAATCAATGGTTTCAAAGAAATTTAATGGCACTGAAAAATTACTGAAAATCATGGCATCGAATTGCAATTAACCTTTTTACAATGTTTTGGAAATCCGTATTTTCTATTACCTAAAAAAACATGTAATTGCATGGAAAATTTATTGAAAATCAAGGAATACATTTTTTCACAAAGCGTTGGAAATACGTATTTTAATGGCTTTAAAAATGTAATGGTATGGAAATTGGAAACGTTATTTAAAATTATAGAAAAAATACGAATGAATAGACAATGAACTCCATCAAATGAATTGGAAGTCCTGTAGTTTTAATGTCGTTGAGGGAATGTAATGGCATGGAAAATGTATTTAAAATCTAGGATAACTAGATATCACTAAACGTTTTAACCAGGATATTTTTACTTAAATCTACTGAACTTTCCACCAGGGTATCTGCATGTAGATAACCATACCATGGTTTATTATACAAATTTTTATCGTTACATGCCAGTTATAAGTGCTTGAGGTTTGAAAATACCTTGCCCGAGACTAGTTTTGTTGTTCTTGGTGAATGTGTGTGATGGCAGTTTTGCCTCGTTTTGCCATGGCACTTGGGCCCGATGGCCCTTTACGCCAGTGGGGAAACAACTCCGTTCGGTCACTTCCGCTAACGAGCCGTCATCGATGCTAATGGTGCACCGAGGAAATTGAAGAATTCCAATTGCCAACTAATTCCCCGATCGATCGTGCGGTAACCGCTTGATTGCCAATTACAAATAAAGACAGACCAACGGTTAAAGTTTCTTTCGGTTGGCTTCGGCCATCCAGAGCAATTACATGTTTTCGATCATCCGATGGATGTTTTTCTGGATTTGGAATCTGAGCTCTTAAATGGGTCTGGCTTCCCCCAACAATCAACAAGCGATAAATTTAGACCGTGCTTCAGAATTGCAATTGAGAACCCATTCTATAGATGTACTGAATACCCTCATATTTACCCAAGTGTTAGGAAGCTGGAGCGTGAAAGGACAATCGTTTCTGATTTTCAAATGAAAAAGTTTTGGCATTTACTGGATAAGTTTGGCCAGATGCAAGCTGCAAATGAAATTTGGATCGTGTTTTCCGAATTAAAACTACCCAAGAGTGTAGCAAGTAAATATGACTGTTTATATAAGTTATACTCCTAATATCTTGTAGGCAATTAAGCAAAATGTTCCAAAAAGAACATGTCTAGAATTTACAAATGCAGCATGTGAATTGTTACTAAATGAGGAGCTCAGAATTATAGTGGTGTAAGTCAGGCAATCCATGCTTCGGGAAAATCGAGTTTTCCATTCGTGCTGATACACAAATCAGCTGTTAAGCAAACAGCTGACCACTACGGTACTAAATAGATGCTGTCAGTATGTGCAATTTATGTGTAGCTCAAATTTCGACGTAAACGACTATGAATTTCAGCAACTCATATCTGTAAATTTATAACTAGTATATCCTACACATGAATACATCAACTACCTCATGGCAAGACTATGATACAAGTTTCAAATTTGTATTTAACTGCAATAACTTTCATACAAATAATATTGTATTTACTGAAAATTATAACCAAATTATTACTTAACTTATAAGTTTTGAATTGCAACAATTCCAAAAGAAAAACTTATAACTTTAACAAATATTAAAGTTAGTTATGCTTTTCTTTTTAACTTATGTGAAACTCATTAGTCAGAAATGTTAATTTGGTTATAATTTCCAGTAAATATTCACAATATTTGTTTATCTTATTTAAGTTAAATACTTATTTTGAAATGGTGTACATGTATACTATATTTGTAGCCATGTAAATATTCTCTGAAATGATTTTAAAAGTGAAATGTCTTGTTATAGGATAAATGTCATGGCGTTCTAAATGTGCATGTTTTTGATGTTATTTGGTTTTAGAAACGTATAATACATCATACGTCTGATGATTTGAAGTAATTGTTGCATATGGACGTAAGACACTGCGAGTTTGAGGTAAACTTCCCCACGTGCCCTGATGCAAAACGAAATACGTTTTACATTAATTAGTGAAGTGGTAATTTAATTCCACAATTTTCATGCATTCAACGAGATGTCGTAAGCTAATAAGGCGAATTATTCAAGTTTCACTTGGTGGCTAATTCCATACATCATGTTCCAGAGAATTTAATAAATTAGAAATTCAAATGACTTTTCAACGTTAATTTCATCAGCTGTCATTCCAATCTCGTTTCTGAACACTTAAAATACAAATTGAGTTTAGACTTGCAATTAGAATAGCTCCTAATTGCTGGCATGCACGTTGTAAAGTCAATTTAAACTTGATAACATAAATGATTAAGATTCGGGGAGCCCCATCACACTAATAACACTATGGGCTTTCTTGCCAGTAACATTTCCTTACCATGGTTATGTCCACTTGTCCATTTTTTGCATGCATACAGACTTTGTTCGGGTGTATCATATAATTTTAACAGATTCTGAGTGGACAAAAACACTTTACGATTAATACTTGCAAATTCTGTTTGGCTGTGCTACTGTCAAGATAAATAACGATTTTCCATTTGTGGAGGTTCATACACCGAATTCATCTTTAATACGCAGTATGTTCCATTCTTATTTTTATTTAAGATTTGCAAACTGAGAACCAGTATTCCAACAGCACTTCTTAGTAAATTATTGTTGATGTGATCAAATACCATTTGTTAGACTTGCGGACATGGCTGCAGTACGTAGCGGACGTATCCCCTTGCACTTCTCCTAGACCTGGAAACCTGCAGTTGTCAGTAAATTGCAGTCATGAAATAGCCAGGGAAAATTCAGTGAAATTCAACTGATCAATATTACATTTGCTTTCACATAGGTGTCTAGTGGCATAACGATTACACATGCAAATTATCTTGAGCGATAAAGCCTTGTTAAAGGATATTTCATTGAGTGGTTAAAAGGTTCACTTGTGGTTGGCTAGGCCCACACATTGAAGGGTTTGGTGCATTGCAGTATGCTACCACTCATTACCGCTCTAGATCTAGTTAAGCACTTTGCCTCCCCTTAAAGCCTTTAGGGTGAAAACATAGTGGAGCCTTGACTCTCGCCTGTCCTTCCAGTCACTTGTTGTCTGACTCTATTGCATAGGCCACAAGTGCACTGCATTCAAGGCCAGTTGTTAATTTATTTATTATAACGATATAAAAATTCTTATTTACTTAGTCAATCCTTCTTTCCTGATGCGTTCTGGATGTGAGTTTGTATAAGATGGCTGCTATAATATCCGGATCACACGCAGAAGTTTCCTAGTGAGAGAAAAAGCAAGATGGCGGCTATTCTCAACTTTTTATCAGCCTTGATGGCGGACTTCACTGCATGGCGCCAGGGAACCAATAAGATTGCTTCTTTCAGGCAGAGAGTCTAGAAAAAACAAACATGTTTGATTCCTGGTCAGAGGCCAGCCTGGAGTCCTGGGCGAGTCCCCACAATGCACGTGTGCATAGGTTTGGTTTTCAGGACTGAGGTGAGTGACCAGTCGAGATGGGAGGCAAGTCCTCACTATGTTTTCACCCTTACATTCAGTTGAACCACAAAGAGGTACTAGAGCTGTAACTATCCCGTCACAGTTGTATCTGTACCAACTTCACTTTCATTGCACCAAAACCAGGCTTTCAAATCTACTCGTCGAAAGGAAGGTTCAGGATGCACTCGTTTAAAGAGTAGACACATGACTCCAGCAGAGTATTGTACACCACTAAAATTGTGTACACCAAAGTCAAGATATTAATCAATCAGTCCTGCATCTTCAGCAATAGGGAATTCCTCTTTGTATATAATAACATTTAACAATAGCAAATGTCATATTTGTGCATTTGTTCTGTTATTATTAAATATCTCAATCTGAAAGACCAGATCCTTTCAGTTTTTTTGGTGTTATTTTGGAATTTATTGGCACCTAAAAAGCAAAATTTGTCAGAAACGCTTAGTAATGCTGAGTTAGCGACCAAGACTATGCTGCTTATATCCTTGCTATTTGGTTCAATATGCACTAGAAGGTTAAATATAATATTTTAAGCAAAATTACTTAGTAATATGAATTATGCTTGGAAAGGCCAAATACATTATGAAATCTTGATAAGTAAAAGCTTATGATCACATAAATTACTCAGCATATCTTCCTTGTATCCTGTATGCTTAACAAGTGCTCCATAAACATATTGATGCTGAAAATGGACAAATTTAGACAATGCTTCTAGCATATATTTTTGCAGTTTTCTGAACATGTTGAACATTTTTAAATAGCTATAGAGGGAGTATAAACATCTGGTAAATGGTTGATGTATTTTACTACGAATATTATATTCTCAATAATCTGTCATGTTTTAAGGTGGTTTTAGCATGGGTAATAAGTTCATACAAACATTTATGCAAGACTTGAAAAGCGATCTCCCTCTGAGTTAAAAAACTACGTTGTAGCCTATATAAGCAAGTGAATTGATTATTTCAAATAATTGATGCTTCTGTTGCTCCTGTGTTGTTTTTTACCAGGCAGTGTTGATTGATCACGTATCCTGCCCCTGTTTTCACTGACATCTTGTAATTAGTTAATTAAAATCATTATGTCTTTACACAGATGGGCAAGCAGACGCATCCCATGCTACATTATGTCATCAAATCGATAAGGCACTGAACTTCCGTTCAACAATGCGAACATAAAACGAATCGATTTGTATGGATAGGGCTGAGAGCACCAATAGTATTTAAGCAATGTCAGAAACTTTGTGATAGGTGTGCATGTGTATTTAGTGCAACATATACACTTAAATGCAAAAAATTCGACTCACCGAAATGTCCGATTTAAAATCTAAAAAATGCGTTTTGTCAGCAATTTATTCCTACTTATAATTCACCAAGTTTCAAAAAAAATTTTTGCTAAATTTTTCTGGAGAATAGCCTGCAATGCCTTATAAAGCGTGAACATTTCATTGCCAATGATATGTGTTTTGAGGACATTTTTCAAAACATTGTGCCACAAATCATAATGTTTAGAACATTGTGTTCCCTCCTCTTGCATTTACAACAGCTTGCATTCTGTTGGGCATGGATGAAATAGTTATTTGTTGTCTCTTGAGGGATGGTGTTTCACACCTCCTCCACTGCAGTCATCAGCTCTCGTATGTTTAAGGCTGTAAGATCTCGGGCTCTAAGCTGTCTCTTGAGCACATTCCACATGTGCTTTAGCAGGTTTAGGTCAGGGTTGCATGATGGCCATGCCATAACCAGAATCCTGATATTGATAATTGAATTGCATTCACAAACACTTATAGCCACCGGGGTACAAGAATGCAAATGTCATCAATAATGCAAATTCGGGTTGCTT
>JAQIXS010005418.1:0-12657 GCA_034700785.1 Rossiulus vilnensis
TTCTCCAAAATCCCAGTTCGAGTATTCGAATATATTCGAACATTCGATAATTGATATTCGAAAAGCACAGCACTAAAGGCAATGCTTAAAATTACACGTAATTTGGAAGTTGGTTTAACCATTTAATAACAGTATAACTTCACTTAAAGAGTGCTCTCCCATGTAATTTATTTCTCTAGTATCGTGTCTGGCATATGTATTGGAATAGAATTTTTCGTTGTTATTGTCACTTGTAGATTACGGCAATTGTGCCAACAAAATATTTTTATATTTTATATATAATATTAAAAATATTATCCTCATTACAGTCATTCTGTATGACTATTTTCACACACACCCTACATGTCAACGAACGTCGAATGGCTTCTAATAAAATTTGATTACAAATTTACACAAGTTTTATTTAAATAACCAGATGAACTACTGTTGTGTAACTTTTTCATCAAATTTTACTAGTAGCCATTCGACGTTCGTTGACTGTATGACTGTAATGAGGATAATGCTTTTAATATTATATATAAAATATAAAAATATTTTGTAGAAAATCTATAGGGAGCCTTTAGGCATATCATGCGACGGGATATTACGCTTTTTATTTAAGTATATCCTTTTAACTGTTCTTGAGAGAGGAAAAACGAAAAAATTTGGCATTTTATATGATGAAAATTTCCTTTATTTTTGCAAAAAAGTTTAGAAATTTCCCTGACTTTTCCAGTCAAAGGGAACATTGCATATGTGCATCCTTCATTCTATTCCATCTACGCAGATGAAAATTGGTGTTGTTAATATCATAATTGATACATGCATGTATTATTCATTAGTTCGTGTATGCCAAACAGACAATTGGAACAAACAATCACTACTAAAAAATTGAATATCAAATTTAGCTTTAACACTGTCTATACAAAAAAAGAGCACTATAAGGACATATCCTGTTGATGGGTTTCCCCAATGTAGAAAAAAATGAAAGCTCATCGCGTATTTCCAGGATTGGTTGGCTCTACTATCATTGGAAACCAATTCTCGGACTTGGCATACATCAATTAACCATATTCCGATCGCAAACTACTATTAACTGTCCACTGAACTGCTGTGGATGTTACAAAAACCCGAGTTTATTAGAAACAGGAGGCAAAAAACAAACGCGGAAGCGCAGCTGCGTCTTGCCACGGAGTTCAACGCGACCCTAGCGAATTGCGGATCAAAAACTAAAAACATCGCCAGGGAATTAAATAGCAGCCATAATAATAATATTCACAAGCATTAATCAAATCAATGGTTAGGGCAATGACCAGTTTCGCGTGCGGATAGTTTGGGACAAAGCACACCACACACAAGCTGGAATTGAATCGTGAACGTAACACCATGTTTTAACAGAACCCAAAATGTCAGTTAACGTATAAATACGTAAACAGTTTCAGGTTAAACGTTTGCCTAAAGTCTACCAGATGTAAGATAATGCTTGGCCAAGTGATTAAATATGCATTGTGTTGCCTATTCGTCAAACAAAAGGTTAATCCCCACACAAAACATTCTGCTCAAAGAAAGAAAAGTATTCATAGTGACGTTAACTGAGGAAACAATACCAGCAAAATCCTAACTGCATGTACATGTATAGCCTATACATTAATCTCTTCAAACATTTGCATGATAATGGTATTAAGAATTATTAAAAACAAATATACCGTACATGAATTATGACGTCATAAATGATCAAATATGGCGTAAAAAATTGTTGGGTTATGGGCAGATATTGTATCATCATTGCACTGATGAGAGAGAAACCTCACAATTTCTGAAAACAACGTTCGGATAATTGAAGCAATGTCCAATTCCTGCTCCAATGAGAAAATAATACATTTCTATGATTTTCTACAAAATGAAAACAAAATAATATTACTAATTCTACATGATATATAAATATTCCATATGTACGTATAATTTAATTAAATCTAGTCATTCTTTTTCTTACCATCCCAAACTCAATTTGGTACCAAAACATTGTCATCGAACTTGCAAGGCTTTTATTAATATTGACCAAAATTAAAAGCCCCTCGATCAATATAGAAGCCTTACGACTAAATCACAATCTCCTTTCGTTATACTGAATAGAAATGTTTCATACTGACAGTCTGCTCTAGTTCAAATTTTGTTTTAAAAACTTCACTTTTGCTAATGACAAAGGATTAATTAGGCTCGCAACGCCAAGAACACTACATTTAAATTATTAGCAAAAGTTCACTTATTTTTAATTGGCCATTCTTAATGGGTTTCTATACTTATTCAGGTATATCTGTTAAACGCATCGTTCCCGTTATTTCATTTTTAATTCTACTAGATGAGTCATTACTAACTTTCCCCCATCTAAAAGATGTTAAAAGATGATAATGTTCATCATGAAAATGGAGCATTCCAAAACCGTCTATGCAAAGCGCCATAAATTGTGTGAAGTTAGTTGTACAATGGTTAAAGAAGAGTAATTTTGTTAACTTTGTAAGAAATAACGCTATACCAACTATGTAAATAAGCTTCTATACATAGTAATCCACTGCATTCATCCAACATATGGCGAATTTGCCAGACCTTTATGCCATGCTAAGATGAAAACGTTGCACCCAATTTTCAAGCAAGGGGAACCGTCAATGCGATGGAATTGAATGAAATTTGAGCCACATTCAAGGCGTTTTCACTTGACGAAATTAATGTTTATCAAAGGCGATTAATAAGCATGTGGTATGAAGCGAGACAAATTTATTAATTAACGATTGACACAGTCATAAATTTTAACCAAGACTGCCTTGCTTTCTTCCAAAGGGCAAAAAAATGTAACATTACGTACAAGTTATATCTACGTTTGTTCTATAAACGAGCATGTTAAAAGCTTACCTGTTTAGACCAGTTCAATTCATTAATTCAACTGCCCAAACCTGTTTTTTGATATGCTTCACAGCCATGGAATAATTAATAAATCTTAACAGAGTTCTGATAATTTTAATTACCAACATTGTGCGATTCATCATAATTATGATGGAAAAAAGGGTTACAGGGTCCTTGATTTACCATGAATCTTCTTACACATGTAATTTTCAATTACTCACTGTACAATAAACAACACTGCATGTAATGCTACACAGAACATGAACTTGTGTACTGCATATTGACTGACGCATGGACTTCCTTGGAGGCCCATATAACTATGGAATTTTCCTAACAGTAAAGGGTCCGACAAAGATAGAGGGGGCTGTCAGCTATCTCAATTCAGAACATAACAGACACAAAGGGGGGGGGGAAGAGAACTGTCCAATTCGGAATATACAGGAGCGGAGAGGCGGGCTCAGGGCAATGCAGAGCCGGTGATAGGCCCTGGCCAGATGGCAAATGTAGGCCCCCCCTTGTCAAAATGCTCATTAAGTATTTTTGTAATTGATGCTATAGACATGATTTATGTATTGGCACATACAGTAAATGTACAACTACACTGTATGTAGGACATTTTTTTTTCGAAAAACAAGATCACCAATCCAAGCCTTGGAGTAGGGCCCCCTCAAATCATAGGCCCATGTACAGGTCAGGGCGAACTACAGTGAAGAGAGGGTATTTCGTTGTTTTTTAGCAAAATTATGTTCAAGGGATGCGTGCAAATAGGCCTACTACATGTAATCGAAAACGAACCGCTTTTACGTTTCCCAAAACACTAGGCCTATGTCCAACAAAAGAGTAAGTACAACGGGAATTCAAATAGACCAATAGAATGAAAGAGCGTGTTTTACGATTGTTCCATTTTTGTGTGTGTTTGTTTGTTCTTTTACGACTGGACGTGTATTGTGGGTGTGGCTTTCTCTATGCATAAACCATAAGCTGAATATCTCTGATTGGTTTAGGCTCAGTGTACTCTTGTTGGACTGACTGACTATACCACAAATTTGCCTGCCTTTGTCGGTCAGTGACGATTCCCTGTACATGTACACGTTTTACTGCAAATGATGTAATTAGGCAGGTAAAAAAAAGCCGAAAGTAAATGAAGAATGATTGCGTTTCACTAAGACTTCGGCTCCGGTCCCAATGTGAATGCGTTTTCTCAAATCAGACTGGAGATTTGGAGGGAGGGAAGGGAGGAGATGGTGGTTAATAATGCCCTAAGAAAGGTATGTCTTAAACTATAAAAAACGCTGTCAGGACGTCCTTTATGAGTGGATCCAACCCAGGCGTGGATCGCACCATGTTCCTCGGAAGTCATTTCCCAATGCCATCGATCCAACAGATGGCCCCATAATGCACCCAGTCGGGAATAGACTTTCGCTCGCCATAAAGCGCCAACTTTGTTTACCCTCCGGATTTTGGAGCGCGGGCCTCGCAAAAGTGCATTACCTGACTATAAGCGAAATTCGCCAAACTAAAATAAAAATGAGGCACAGCCCTTTTGCGACTAATGCAAAAATCAATGAAGCTTCAACGCGCCTCGTTGAAGCGCGATAAAACAGCACTGCAGACGGTTTGTTGAAGTGTACACGAGTGGAAAATACCATTGAAAATTGCGTCTATGCAAATGGGCGAGATTTGTATTAAGATTAAACGCGCCCACCAAGAACTAGGCTTACCGCGCATCAAATTCGATTCCTCATTAAATTTGAAACAACCGACGGGTGCGATTGTTTGTTTGTTTGGGCGCGATGGCCCTGGTTGGCATTTCATTAACGAAGCATACGAATGGGGGTGCGATTCCCATGCAAATTTATCGCCGTTTGCACTCGCACAACTGGCACTGTCACTTGGCACCAGACTAGCACATCCCCGACTGTTACGCTGGGAAATTCGAAATTGGATCAGCCATGTTCAACCACCAGCCAGTAACTGTTGCACCTGTTCGCCCTACACCCAAAGCAGACCCTACACGATCATCACTAATGTTATTACCGGAATCACATTACTAATGATCGTGTAAGGTAAACTGAAATTGAATCTTTGCCTTTAACAATGGGAATTTAACAAGTAATGGCGTAGGGATTGCTGGGAATCGCAGTGACAGACACAGCGATTAAGACGGGCGACTAAATAAGTCTCCATGCATGGGACTTTTTGAAAAAATTTAATACTAATTTGGTGGCGGAAACCTTTAAACGAAACCATCAAGGTGGTAGAACCTAACCTTCAAACACCGTTGTGGAAATTAAGAGTCCGTTCGGATCAATCTATTTTCTTGCATGCCATCAGACGTTGGAATTCTCTTCCAAAGGAGAGCCTTAAGCTCACAGAAATTCAGTTTGACAATGATGATGGTTACCATTAAGTGGCAAATCTTTGCTGACAGTAGGGTACTGAGTTGAATTGAACGTCATTAGATAACGCCATCGGTAATGTCTTTTAGTAACGAACGTGTAAGGTCCGCTTAATAGATTATCAAATTTATATCAATGGGAGGTGGAAGAAGTAACCCCTTAAGGACGTCTTAGGTTGGAGGTTAACAAAAAATGTGAGTTTTGAACGCAATACGTAACGTCTTTTTCGATTGGACGTCATCTCGTTCTCAAAAGTCATTATTCATTGATCATTGTTCTAAAAATAATCTTTCAAGTATTTACAATGGTAAAATCTGCATGAAATAGGACTTATTGGGAGCTTGAAGTAAACTACACAACAAATGTTGGGAACACACATGTAGTGTACCACGTTATATAAATGTGTGTTTCTAATGACCACATAAAACAGCAATAGCGGAACAATTAAGTCTTACATGATGATGTATCATCATCAGTGTCCCTTAAAGATGTTGTGGCTTAACTAGCTTTCGGTCTAGCTCAAGATATAAAAACTAATATCCGATGCCAAAACGTACATTATTACCACGCAGCATGAATTCAGGCACTGTATTAAAAAAGCTCCATCATTGTATGTTCATCAAATTTTAGAAGGTAAGTTGCGGGTGACAAATTTAACATGGGGAGAAGAATGTTTAGCAGTGATAATGGGTGTTACATTCATCCTTAATTACATTTCCAATATATTTCAGTCGTCCTTTGAAAGTGCATTCCAACTTCGAATAACATGCAAAATACAAATAGCTTTCGGTCTATGTTGAGATATAAAACTACTCTCCGATGCCAAAACGTACATTATTACCACGTAACATAAATTTATATCCTACATTAAAAAAAAAGGTTACAAAATGGTGGACATGTATTTGCTATAAAAGAATCGATGGCCAAGAACATCAACAGCATACTATCAAGGACAAGCTTGTGCCCAGAAATGAGCCTTCTGGAGAGGCCAGAGAAATGGCAATCCAATGCCCGTTGATGGACGGTTCGTGGAGCCATTTCACGCACCTCTGGTCAACATGCGCGTGTATTTAATAACTATAAAGTCAGGTAAAGGCATTAAGGTTGCCATGGACATGGCTGGTCAGTGCTGATGAAGCAGGCAGTAATTTTACGAGCACCACACTGGCGGCCATTGTGATGCTGGAAAGATTTTTACAATCCGGATTTATGACTCGGAGAAGGAATATAAAATGTCCTAAGTGGACATCTATAAACCCATCAATTCAGTTCCTCTCGCATTCCCCGTGCTTAGATCGAAGGCCACATTGGCCAAAAAAGCAACCGAAAATCAATGACCATGTTATGCACTTGACCAAACAGAAAATCAATTGGCACCACGCATACACCGCCTGCGAGGTCATGGTTTAGAACTGCTAGCTCTTAAAAAGGAAACAGCACCACCATTGCTCCAGAGGCCTGTGCCGAAAAAATACAACGCCAGTTTAGCCATCGAGATTGAGGAATCATCAATGGAATGCTTTCTTTTTATGGATTTCATTATGTGGATTCGACTTTTGGTGAAAGGTCTAACAAACGAAGGCGCCAGACCCCGGGGAGCAATGCATAAACATGGACCTTCGATGAAAAAACATTTTTAGTTGGCGACAATTTCATAGAAATGTCACCCTGGTGACAACGAAAAAACGACCATCTGTAGAGATATACATTATGTCGTAAAATCTGCTTCGAAATTACGCCTTCTGAGCTGAAATTTTACTACCAGTTCGATGGCCAATTGCGAACCAGGCAGGCGATGTCTGGAGTTTCCAATTACATACGCCATCTTTAATTTAAAGAGAGAAAAACATGTCTGATCTTTACGCCGCACTGCTTTTACAATGCGATACAGGTGCATGCAGCAGATAATCAGGATTTTGATCTGCAATCCGCAGCAAACAACCTTTTTGTGAAAGTAAACTTAGATGAAATGACACAAGAAAATGTCCTCATAAATAAGCTCAAATGATTTGAAGTCGTCTTCAATTTTGTTGGCAGAATCATTTGACCCACTCGCTACAATAAGGTTGAACATAAAAGTGTGGATTTAATGATAAACCATTTCATCAGTGTTAGCAAATACAGTATATAAACTTAGAACGTTACAGCTAGTGCACGGATGAGCAAACGCTTACAACGTCGCGTAACAAATTAGAGCACTGCATGAATTACAAAAACTAAAGTTTGCTCTTATCAGATCAACCTTTCAAACAAACTGAACTTTCAGAATGGCATGCCTACTGTCAATTTCCTTCGAGCATGCATTTACATATGCAAGGCACATTCAAGGTGTGGCATTCAATCAGTTCGTTTATACTTATTAACTCAATAACATAACACACGGAAATTACCTTACATACCATGCACATTACATATTTCAATTATGAGTTATAGCGCATTGAGTACTACGTGTACATTGTCTAAACGGAGGCAATTTTACTTGTCCTCTTATTAGAAATAATTTCATGGAAGTAATTATGCATGAAGACAAGGCAACACATAATACGAGAATGTTAAAACAATTGTATCACAAAATGTAAATCAGCGCTATCCATTTTCGGAAACGCCATACAATATGGCTTCCATGTTTTCCTGTAAAACCGGGTAAAAAATTCGCCAAGAACTAGTTTGTAGTTGTTGGAGCTCTTTTTACGCGAAAATAAAGCAAAAATAAATATAGTAGGGCCTAATGCAATATTTGCATAGAAAAACCTAGCACTGCATTGCAGTGTTTAATTCAACGTGAGACTTCTAAAAGCTTTAATTAGGAACTTTTAGCACTGATATCTGCACAAGTTTATTGGGATATACATGTATACGGTATAAAATAATGATGATTTATTAAGACTATGTCTTCGATTTAAATTTTAAGATAATGATTTCCAGAAGATTTTTTTGAAATGCATAAATGAGAGGATCTATCTTAAAATTATTTACAATGCATTTTCCTAGATGGATAACCGTTACATTATTTGATATGAACACACTGAATACAATTCCACACTGCATTTGCTGATGAACAAGTGTTAATAGTAACTTCAAACCTAGCGATAGCAAATTTATTTTTACTTACTAGTCCAGGTCGTTGTTTTGTAACTAAAAGCTGCATAATTTTAAAACAACGTTTACAGTCAACGATCGTTAGACTCCATTATAAACATTCAACTAATAGGCTTGCGTGAACCATCTGTGACAAGCATGCATCATTGAATATTCACTTATCACCTGCAGTGGCTGTGGGCAAATGGGTTTGATTAATAATTAAAGTGATATTCAGAAATAACAACGCACGATCTCCGCAACCGATCCGTGAAACCGTATGCAGAGGGGACGAGGTTTAGATATTTTTTACCTCGTTTATTTGTTGTAGCCAGATTGGGCGAGTTTTTTGTTATGCGATTTACTGTAAGGTCTGACATGTGTCTGGCAAAAAATAACAATAAATCTGATGGACTGCTTGTAGTGGATCATTCATCATAGCTGGCTGGCATGCACTGCTCAACGCATGACTATGCAAATGGCAAAGAACACCAACAAGCAACAACTTTTCGACTGCTTTGTGTCGCTGCCCGGGGTACAGGTTGAGGAGGGGATGAAAAGTGCCAGAGAATCATCTGGAATTCCTATAAAAAATATATTTCTGGGGATAAACAAACACGGTCATTGGTGAAGCAATGCCTGTAAGTCAGCAAAACAGACGGCGTCTGGCTTCATTGGTTATTCTGCTGAACAATCGTTTTTTTAATCCCCTGACTTTTCCTTAACTTTCAAACAGCATTCTTATAGGTTCACATCGTACATGCTCAACTCTCCTGAGAAATATATGAACACAATGAAGAAAATTCCAATTAAAAACAAAATTCAGAAAGTTGCAGAGGAGACATTCTCATAAGACAATTTTGTACACTTCTTATAGTCACAATTATGCTCCGTTATTTCGCAAAATGTAAACAAGTATTCCCGCTGGAGCTCAAACAATGACTTATAGGTCATGATAAAAAAGGTCTAGAAATTCACACATTTTTAACATCTGGCATCGTCATTGAGGGTGAGCACCAGGATAGCTCAACATTACCTTGAACATTTCAAAGAGCACTCGTTTGAAGTTCCATATACATGTGTATAGTGTATGAAGGATGCCAAATAATAACGTTTTCAGGAGAGGGAAAATCAGAATACTTTCGTGAAAAATATTGTAAGCAATAATTAGATTTCGTCCAAACCACAATTGCGCTTGTTCGAATTTTTTCCACAACCGTATGGGAACACAGCTGAACGAGCGGTACGTATTGCACTCTCAATAAACGTTCGAAAAGCCCTCTTCTCTTGAGGTCATGTGAGGCAGCTATATTAGCAGCCCACTGATGACCTCATTCCTTCATTTTGTATGCCTTGGTTTTTAAAAATTCACTTCTGAAACATGTTTCTTTCGGAATACAGACGTGTTTCCATGGACACAACGTTAAAAAACCTTTATGGCATGAGATATGTCAATGGAATCTGAACATCGTCCACTGCAGTATCAGATTGCTTCTTGTTCTTTGCAAACGTTGCAGCTACGCTAAGCAACAGTGAATGTTGAAGATGGATTATCTTTAGCTGATGAAAATTCCCCTGACTTTAGCACGACAATTTGAAATTGTCCTGGCATTTCCAGGCTGCTTTGACTTACCAAACAAGTCAATGTTTTCCAGGTCAGTGGGAACCCCGGGCACTTATAACGTTATTATGGTTCGGCCCAGTTCAAATACCTATATCCTTTGTTTCTTTACTTTTGTCAACCCCGTTACCAAGCATGGTTCAACAACGTCAAAAACCGGCGCCTGGGCGATCAGCCCAGCAAATCTTCCTCGAACTGTTTTCATACACAGTCGACATAAATCCGCAGATTCCCTGGAAACGGGCCAGAAGGTGCGACCTCTTCCATTATTTCAAATTTCACGAATGCAGATGCGCTGCTCGGGGCCGCTGTTCCAGAGTTGATCTTTTGCGCTCGATAGTCTTTGCCAGTATATTCGCTACGTGTTCAAACCCCAGCAGAGAAGTCTTTCCGAAGACATCTAACACCCTTCGAAAGTAACGATACTTTGGGTGTCTTGGCATTAACTACCCCAATGGTTGCACGCTGGCGTCTGCCATCCTAACACCGGGTCTAGATCTGGCAAAGGTTGCGATTTATGCGACCTAATCTCAGCAGAGGAGGATCCGCAGATGTATTCCCCGGACAACTGTTTCTGGCTCCGAAATATTATCGGATAATATTTATTATCGAGGTGCCCAAATGCGGAAAACAATGCGCAATATGGGAGTGCCAGCTAGGCGATGTTGCGAGCGTTTCCAGAGAGAGATGTTTGCCTATGGCGCTGCATCGGTCCATTTCGTGGAGGACGCTAGCGGTAATAAACGATAGCAGTTGTAAAATTGGGTGATTGCTTTCTTATTACAGACAGGAGGTATTCGCCAGTCCGGTATAAATCACAGGCGCGTGTCACTCGATATACCGAAGCAAGAGGTCGGAGATGACGTTGGTCGGCCTTCTGGCACATCGTGGTATCCGCGCAGGAAAAAAAACAAGAGGCTTCCAGAAACTAATAACCATCGTTCACGTTTATGACTTGTGGAAAAGACACCATCAGATTGAAATGAAACCACTTTTCCAAATTGAAACATCAGCTGGCGTTGGGCGCTCATGAAGCTAACGGCCCACTAAGCTGTCTTTGAATGCCCCCAGTGGGATTTCGCAATTAAACGTGCTGGTAGGACATTGTAAGTGGGACACGAGGTTTAGCTTCGTCCAAGCTCAAGCCCGACCCAAACGGATGTCCATTATGCACCCCAAAAAAATACACATTTTTGCTTCAAATACTTATTATAATTGTTAATTTATGGTTTCCCTTGTGGATATGGCTGTCCACTAGGGTCTGAGTTATAGTTCATTATCAGAAACTACACTGTTCATTCATAAAACATAAAAAATGAATGAACTTGAAAAAATCGTTATGCTACCGCCGAAAACGAGTTTTTTTCTCTCAATGATACCTCCGAAGATGGACATCGTTGGTCGCATTAATTTTTATAAGTAAACGAGACGAGTTTCAAATTATAAAAAAATAACAAGACTTGCCCCTGACTTTTCCTGGTTTTTGGAGAGAAAAAAATATTCCACGATTTGATTATCAAAATGTTTATAAAATAAAATGGAAACAATGTTAATCAATTACTCATATTTTCATTCATTTCATGTATTCCAAATTGTGAAAGTGCTGCCATGGAAAATAGGGGAATTCCCTATTGCGACTACCATAAATAAGATTATATAAATTTAAGACTGGCATTTTATATGATGAAAATTTCCCAGCATGAAAATTTTCCTAACTTTTCTAGCTTGGTCCCACTTTTCTGACAATTCCAGTTTTTACAGATCAATGGGAACCCAATTCTACATGGGATAAAACTGATTTAGCAATTATATTGTAATAAGTATTTAGCATCCTTATTATTATTGGGGGAGGGTTGGCCTTAATAAGGAAATTCATGTACATAGAAATTCTGTCAACTAAAGTCTCATTTAATGTACATGTGCAGTGTATATCTTTCAACATTTTCTTCAAATGTTAAAGGTGCCAAGATGGCGCACGACGAATTCGTTCTGAATTTGTAGTACTCCTTTCTAAAAACTCTTCAGCACCTAAGCGACTTCGTTGCAGCCATTAAAATTCCAGCTGCTAATTGGGAGATACGAGTGCATATTCGCCAGTCGCAAAAACCATGCAACAGAATTTTATTAATAACCTTAATAAGGTCTAGGCTTGCCGAACAACGGGTAATCAGATTGAAGCGACACATTTTGGACTACACGCGTCCTTTTTTAAACGCCAGAAAATGGGTCATTAAACGCGCAATTAAAAAGCATCGTTTTTCCCCCAATTCAATTTGATGGCGAGCAGCTCTCAGAATGTGCATAATGGCGTTTATTAAGCAACTTCTCCGCTATATGCACCAATTACGCGGAGAAGTAATCAAGGGCAATTGTTTGCGTTTCCTGAAATGTCGACATAGTTTAATTCAGCGTCTTAATTAAGTTTCAACAAATGAAGGTACGGTTACAGCGCGAGTCTAGACAGTAACACAATACGACTAGCAAACTCGAGAGAATCTCCAGGAAAAAAAGGACGACTTTGCAAATTAGTTACTTTTAAATTAGCCGACTTACTAAATGTAAACTCTGCAACGACACGTGCCTTGCTAAAACATTCAACAAACAAAATTAGGAATTTCGTACAGTCGGCTTCGGTTACCACATGAAAATCGAGCTGAAAACACTACAAGCTACACGTACAGT
>JAQIXS010005419.1:0-12656 GCA_034700785.1 Rossiulus vilnensis
ACACTTTACGATTTGTAGACGCAATCTCGTACGCACAAGGCCGAATCGCGTTTTAGCACACCCAAATAGACCACACACTCAAAGGCCGTATTGCTAGTTTTAAAACAGAGGAATATGAGGTTTTCGCCAAATGTCAGCACCAGATGGCAGACTTTTCAGCCTTGTCATGTAAACTCACGCCATAATTCTTTGGATTGAAAGGCTTCACGTTAGGACTGCTTTAAATGATGGCATGTAAACGTAGTGACAGTGTTTGTTTAAACGTCGTTTCAAATTTGCATGAAAGTAATTGAGTGCCAAAAAACTACTGGCAGAAATACTATAAATACTAAATCCATCACCTACATCCCAAATCACGGATTTTTGAATGCGTATTTGCCCAAAATTTGTTTTACAAAAGTGTTAATCAATTTAATTGTATCTTTTATAGGGACTCCATTTGAACTCCGAAGTCCATTCTAGTTTTGATCAGACAATAGTCTAATAAGCTAGCATCGATTGATTTAAACAGGCCTATCTAACCAAATGTTAGAACTGCCAAATAATTTCCAGACACAGGATGAATTTCCCTGACACGTCCAGGTTTTCCAGACGACCAGACACCATGAACATAATATCAATATCGTGACTTTACAATGATGCTCATGGTCTGAATTTAAGTCCATTACAAGATATTTAAGGTCTGCCATGTCTGGGGGAACCCTGCTAATTTAAACGATAGCAGACTAGAAGGGGGAGGTCGACTGTCGATGGACGTCCTTTGTGGACAGCCCAACTAGTCTAAACATTCCTTCAAGGTCATCGCCATTCTCACGCCTTTGATCTTTTCCCAATTACTGGCACATTTACCAACTGCCCAGCCAGTAGTTTACCCGAGTAGCCCATTAAGGGTCCAACCTCGAGACGAGGTCGTGCGAGCGAAAACCGAAGTGAAAAAAGTGCCAAATCACAAGGGTGAAAAAAAAAATCAATTTGCCAGTGCTACCCCTCGACCATTTCCCCATTTCCCCGCAATGGGGAGCGAAGACAAGCGCAAGAAAACGCACGCCACGAACGCGCGCAGCACACCCAGCGAGTAATTAGAAGAATTTTAATGACAACGTGGACCCCAAAAAAATCAAAAACATTAAAACCGAAAGCAGAAGGCCACCCGCTGCCGGGTACGAGACCATTTTGAACGCCAGCATGACTCTGCAACACTGGCCGGATAATGCGGGTCGAGAAACTTTACTTACCCCTCCAGAACAAAAGAGACCATTTGTTTTTTTGTTTTTTGATGGACGCAGCGTGGAGGAAGCAGAATTGCGTGAAAAGATAGTTGCGTACATTTTTACGCAAATTTTGCATTCATAATGGCAGTCCCGGACCCAAAGGGTAAAGTGAAGTGAAGAGAGCTTTGAACGTGAGCTTTCATGGTCACAGTTCAGTCCAGGTCCAGTGGTCTTGGTTATTTAGTTCAGATTAAAAGGCCATGAACTGATGAATACGTGACATACGTCCACCATTGTTTATCTCCAGGTTTTATGATCAAGAACATGTTCGTTATGGTTTTATTCAGGAACTGTCATTGACCGTGTACACCTTCGCCATAGTTCAGCTCAGGAGCTTGGACATGTACTAGGGAATTTAGTTTAGACAGTCCATTGGACATCTCCCGGACTGTCCATTTCATTGGACATCTCCCGGACTGTCCATTTCATTGGACATCTCCCGGACTGTCCATTTCATTGGACATCCTGTTCAGGCTCAGCGCGGAACCAAGTTTCCTTCAGACCATTTGACATCCACAGGATAAATTCATTTCGGCCGATTTCCGACCAGCGTTTGATCTCCGAGTCCATGAAGTCACGATGACCTCTGCACTCGGTGCCTCCTCTTATATTCGGAATCTGCGCTTCGAGACCATCAGTTAGACACCTCGGACGGCCCATGTCGGCCAAGAAAAACCGTGGCAAAGGCGAGCGCCACCTCGAGGCACATGCAGCCGGACCCTGTCCGCCCTCACTGCGCTGCCAAATAAGGGGAACGATGACGAATCGCCAATGAATGCCTCCGTGAAAATTCAAAAAAAAATTCGAGCTGATAATAGCGACTCGGAGGTCGACCATTGTTGATGTGCCCATGGACACGGCCGGCGCACAAACGACAGCCAATAGTCGAAATAATCGACCTCGATACCCCCATTCGAATTTCCCAATCGAACCTCATTTCCAGGACGGGAATGAGGAATTTAGGGTGCACGGAGAATCATTCCGCTGCCGAATTAAGACCAGCTCCCATAGCGGTCCATTCACATCCAGCTGGAACGAATTTTAGGGATTTTCATTTTAAAAATAAGCTATAAAAGGTTGTAAAAAAAAAGAGAGGGACAAACTGGCCTAGATTTCAGCGCCAGCGAACACATGAACGAGCTCGAGAGTCAAGACGTTCTTACGATCAATAAGTCTGTCCTAGATTGGCCCAAAAGCACTTTGGGCAGAAAACCAGGGGTTTGCCCTTGGTTTCCTTCCCAGAAAATGGTTTGTTTTGACGAACATCTTTCGTTTCGTCCATTACTTCCTTCGCTCAAATCCATTTGGCTTCCTTCGTGGAATCCGGGCCTCTTGACGGTCCAAAGCTGTCTGGGCCCAATTTACCAAAACCTAGAACAAATATTGTTAAGATGTTGAGCAAGGAAAAGCAAGCTCTTCGGTTCTGAAAATAAACAGTACTTCGAAGAATAGTCGGTTAACAAGAAGGCCGGAGTAAAACAATGAATCAGTGCAATGCTAGTGACAGTAAGCAGCATTACTGTTGCGTTCCTGCACCATAACTATTACTGTCATTATTTCGCCTCAGTACCGATGCGCACCTCCAAATGCAGCCGCATGCTGACGATCGAATACTGAATCAAAATCCGGATATGCATCAAGGTTTAGCTTGAATCAATCCATCAGTAATGGCATTGCACAATTTACACGATCAGTATCAATATGGTCGACAATAACAACACTATGCCTAATACTGACGCTAAAATACAACAAATCTCGAGTTTCATCAGTTTAATTTCAACCCATATCAGTAATGCCATGACAAGGTCACTATTACTGACTAATCTTAGCTTCAATCCACAAGTTCTGTAATGCATTTACACGATCAGTATTACTAGAGTACGCTCTTCAACCCTGCCATTACAGGCATACCCTGGTGGAAAGACCAGCATAATCAGTATTACAGACATCAGTAAAAATATACTGATATTAGTAAAAAAATAGTGATATCACTGACCATACTGATGTTAGTAGTTCCAAAAACCACTATAACACTGATACCAGCAGTCACAAAAACCAGTATGTTTATAGCGTATAGAATCGTACTGATGTCAGTATAAAACATACTGATATCAGTAGAGAATTACATAATGCGTTCAAATTAGCCGAATTTGGAGCCCAAACTGAAAAGCTGCACATTGTCACTGGGGGAAAACATTGATGCATACTGCTAGTCAACTGCCGTCAGTATTACGGACTCAGTATTAGTCCATTAAATACCTCGTAAAACGATTCACAATGGGTAGAAATCTGTCCTTCTAATGGTGACAATTTGCCAGATTTCCTTTCAACGAAAAAGAACAAAAAAAAAAAGAATGTTTGCCTACATTAGATTTTCCATCAGGAAGAGGTCCGTGGCACCATCCCCTTCGCACGCCACGTGACCAATGGAGGATTTCACGCGCGATTTTTCACACCACAAAGGGGCAAGTGCCCGCGTTCGGGACACGAACACATTAACCCGGGGCCGTTTCGCTTTCAGCGCCGACGTTTTTCCCGTCTGGGGTCCATCGGAGCCCGCGTACCCCTTGGCGTCCAGATGAATGCCACATCTGTTCCTTTCAAAGGATCGTCCAGGTGTTCTCCTGCTCAACAACAGTCCATTGAAGGGAAACCACGAGCAGGAGGTCGAATGTGAAGGGGGGTTAAAGGGGCCCGACGTGGGCAGAGCGTTCGTGTAATTCGGTTGGGGGGGACGATAAGGCCCACGCGTGTCGAGCCGGTCAAACTGGCCGAAATATTTCCGGGCACATGTCACTCGACTGGCCTCCCCGCAAACCGCAACGGACAACCCTGGCATTTTCGGACACGACCTTCAGTACCTCTGGCTTGGCGAGCCCAGCTCAACTTCCGAACTCATTTCGGTACTTCGGACACAGTTCAGATAAGACTACATTATCGACTACGTTTGACAACCTCTCACCCCGTCCCAAGTTACGAGTAGCGCAAACTGGCCCAGAGACGTTGTATTCATTCGAACAAAATGCGCCAGTCTTAAGACGTTAGCCAATTTACTTGATTGACGTAATTTTGACAAATAGACCAAATTACGTTTCATAGCTCATCGATTTGAACAAAACTGACGTCATTTTTACCAAGAAGATGACCCCATTTCCCACCCCGTCCCAAGTATAAACTACAAATACAATAAAGGATAAACTACGTCTAGTCTACGTCACGTCAAATTGCCATAGCAAATGACGTCTAATTCCAATCAAAACACCTTTCCACATAACATGACGTCAACATTTACTATAAACTAAATATCGTCTAAATCAATCGACCTTGGACTTCGATATCAGTCTCATGACACATGTGCCATATGTTTGGATTGGTGTTGCTTTCCTTTTGCTGGAAGGCGTATTCCACAAGCTGAATAGCTCTCATAGCTTAAACGGTTAAACCTCAGTTCCATTCTAGTTTGGACAGACTATTTTGGGACGTAGATACAGTATACTGTAACTTGTATATAAAAAATACCCAACCGACTATGTAGGCTATGTTGACTTGACGTAATGCTAAGATCGGTGCTCCAAATGGGGCATGGATGATGTCCAAAAGTGCTGACCCTGGTCCACAATCGTCCTATATTTTGTAACCACCCTTCCGGCCTTGGGCAACCCCACGCGCACTTCCGACAATGGCCCCGGACCAATTCCCGTCACGTGTGCAGGGGTGAGCCGAGTGGTGCCTTGGCCCCCGCTGTTTCCAAACCCCAGGTCAAGGGTCACAGGCACGCAGCTCTACCTGTCAGACCTTTACAAAGCGAGCACTAAAAAGTCCTCCCCACTGGCCTCCGAGGAATGCGCATTTATGATAAAGACCGATTTCTTTTCTTCATTTTTGAAGAATCTCCAGCAAAACAAACAAACTAAGGAATCCGTCCATTCAGCCGAGTTCAAAGACTCCCAAGATGGCGACCGGCTTCCACCACAAAACACTCGCATTATTTCGAACAAACTATGAATGGGCGAGCTCGGGGTGGGGTGGGGGGTTCCGAATATTCAAATTCGCGCCCCTCTCACCCGGGGTGGGGGTGTCACCTTTCCAAAATACGCCACTCAAGGTTCTTGCGCAGGGGGAGCAATTCAATGGTCGTAATTACAGGTTTCCGAACACTGATTAAAGGATTGTGGTTAAGTGGGTGTAACCAGAAATTAGCCGAAGTCCCTTAGAGGGAAGGGGATGGGGAAACATTAGCCCCCAGGGTCAAAAATGCGGGTCAACGGACTAAAAAAAAACCAAAATTTGGGTTCGTGATGGCCCCAATCACACTAACCCAAATGGTGTTAAAATTTCAGCCAAGAGTCATTACAAAAGAAATAATGCAAAATTAAAAGTTTGAATTAATGTCTGTCATGTAATAAGTAAGAATCGTTCACACCATTTGAAAAATGACAATTTAAAAACCTTTAGTCCTGTAGTGTAGTGTGATGGACGGGTAGTGCAGGGAGAATAATTTACTGAAGGGCTTAACTCAATGGTCAATTTCAAGGGATATGCTGTTGTTTGGTCATATACAATAGTTATTTACAATATTGATTCCAAGATGTTCATAATTTACACGAATACGAAAGGAGGACATTTTATGGAGGGCACGCACTCCTTCAGGATACCATATGGTAACCCTAAGTGAGGGGTGCATCTTCGGTGGACACCCTGCACGGCCCTCAATTCTGATCTTGGAAAGCAAGAGCTGAGGTCAACGACCGATCTTGGTTCGCTTTTGCGGCCAGAAATTCATCTCGGGAGCGATTTTGGGTCAATGTCAAACTGGTTTCGAGAGCAACTCGTTGTTTTTGACCGCCTTGGCCGCCCATCCGAGACGGGAAGTTACGTCCAAAGGTAACTGGGGAAAAACGTTGAAAATCCGAACTTGGAATGATAAAAAATAATTGAAAACCAGACGATGACTCCCGACGAGTGTCAAAAATCTGCATCTGGAACAACACCGAATCCAACACCACGTATCCTTGAGTGGATGGCATTAGGATTTTCGGCAGGCAGAATTCTACACGCATTTCCTGGTTAGGAATCACATTTACAGTACTCATTTAAAGAAAATACCGCCTGCGTATTGACGTTTCAACACATGCGAAATTAAGCACAGTTTCAACTAATTTGAAAATGCTAACGTGACAAACGAATCTCCAATTTCACACGCGATGATCAACTGACATTTCGCCTTTTGGATTAGGCACCACACCGAAGCGTGGGTCGTTCTTAACCATTCCAAGTTCTAGATTATCAAACAACGAAAGCAACGCTGGAGATGAAATTCTGCCATTAATAATTCCCTTGCGAAAAGACTGGTATACGATTTTATACTGATATCACTATAACCTAGCCTAGGCTATATAGTGATTTTTTATAGACTACTGACATCAGTGTGCTTAGTGAAATCTATGATAATTTTTAGTGATATCATTAAATAGTTTTTTTGGACTACTTTTTCCAGAACGCTTAATGATATCACTACATATAATGATAGTGATTCTTGGACTACAGATATCAGTATGCTCAGTGAAATCTTTAACTTTATAGTGATTTTTTGGTCGACTGATTTCAGAAGCTTAGTGGTAGTTTTTTTGGACTATGATATCAGTATGCTCAGTAATATCACTAAACGTTTTACTAATATCAATACATCAGTATATTTGTACTGAGATTTCACGGTAGCCAGTAGTGTACAAAACATGATAAACATATCCTTGGTACCTTAAGCTCCAACAGGTATTGGCCGAAATAATGGAAACATCCTTACGGATGTACTTTGATAATAATGTAGGTGTCGGAGCCCCCTAATTTGTCTTCAGTACTGGATTTGGGCATGCCTCCAGCAGAGCTGTTTATATAGGCTATTTTAAGAGCATCTATCTTATGAAAGATCCTATTGGCCTTTAATATTTGCTATCAATATACGCTTAGAGTAGGTCAGTGACGGTCCAGTCCAATAAGATCTGTTCATAATGCCGACATATTAGTTCAAATTCGACCAAAATAATATAACTAGGAAATTGATTTTACTACCTACTCCCTCGCCCCACCCCTTGTGCAAAAGCCTGTCAAACAAAATAAATTGTTAACGTAAAAGAAGACGTTGTGATTTCCTAAAGGAAACAACCCTTATAAAATTATTACAAACGTAGCCAGCCTATTCGGGTCCGGACTAGCAAATAGTCCATCATTTCCAGGATCATCCATCATATTAATAAAGAAACGTAAATCTTCGCCCTGGTCCAAGGTTTCCAAGCCCGATATTTGGGCCGCGTGCTAAAGATGGCGAAATGCTTAAACCTGACCCGAAACCCGGGTGAACTAGTTCAGCCAAACGGAGGCCTGCTCCACAAATTTCCATCACCGAGGATCCAGCCTCCATAATGGAAGGCACTCGGCAGCAGGATTCCGCATCTCGTCACGAATCGATTCCACTTTCCTATTCCCTCAAATCCGCCTCGAAAACTTGCTTCCAACAAACCCGGGCTCGGGATCGATCTCGCGCCCGCATTCCGCCACGGCAGTTTCCAAGCAACCACCGTTTGATATTCCTCCGATAAATCCCAAATTCCGAAATTCCGCACTTACCGGGTCGACGGTCTGCGGGATCTCATCCCGTCACTCGCGATCCGAAACCGTATCCAGCTGCCGTTCGCAGACGAGCACTACATGATCTATTTCCCGATCCAGGAGCGACTCGCGTGCGTGCGTCCTCGGCGGCGTCCTGACGACTAATGAAGCAGAACGAGGAGGGGCACGGGCGAAGAAAGGCACGTGCAGGCCGACAATGAGCGAGGGGAAGCGGCGAAGAGGGGTCTGAGGGAAGCCGGGGTGGAGCGACGGCAGCGCCGCCTCGCGGCCGCGGGGGCAGCCGCGGAATGCTCATCGCACGATGCGTTTTTCGCTAAAAACTGAGAACTGACCAAATTTATGGTAATGCAACGAGCGACGCACCCCGACCTTCGACGCCAAGGTCGGCGCGAAGTTTGGGCAGCAATTTAGTGGACACACTGGACAGTGTCGTCCATCAATCAAAACAAGAGCCTCTGATCAAAACGACTTTTATCGTCCGAATTGGGTAACCCCGTACCGAGTAGTACAGCACGATCACGTCAGTAAAATGACGTCATTTTGACAAGGAAAATGGAGCATACAGTGTACATGGGGGTTTGATGTATGGTTACAAGGGAAATGGGTGCGATTGTGGTTATAGTAGGCCTACAGTTATCTGGTAAACTTACGATGCACAAGCGTATTGGAAATTCAGGACTGCACTCAGTTGCATCATTATTTTTTATTTAGAATTTTAGAATGAGCGATTTTCTTGAAATGCAGAAGATTAAATTGTGGCTACGTAATTTTTGTACGCTCCCAAAATGACAAAGTGACGTCACATTTACGTTTTATGGAGATGTAAGAATTGCATGCGAATGTCTTTAGGGTCGTTCTGACATCATAATTAGCAGATCATTAGATCAGAATAAAAAAATACGCAATTTTGTCTAGAAAAAGGACCAGAGAAAATTGATGTTATCATGCAGCATACAGTATGTGTGACAATTAGGTCTTATTCATTATGACATTATAATGGCATATGGCATTATAAGTACACGTGATGCCAAATTTCTATACTAAATAACGTCATGTTTCCTAATACGGGGCGCCATAACTAAATAAAGGTCATTCTTTGACATTTTAAATAATACATCATTAACTCAGGATAAAGAATTGACTACATTTCAACAGGGAAAATAACCAGTTAAACTGATATAATATTTGCTGCCCAATTCACGTCACGCTTCCTGATACCGGATGTCAGAATTAAACAAAAGTGTCTTCTTTAGGCCATTCTTTGACATTATAATTAATAGATCATTCTTTGACATTATAATTAATAGATCATTCTTCGACATTGCAATTAATAGATCATTAACTCAGGTTTAAAAGTTCACGTAATTTTGACTAGGAAAAGGACTGGTGTCGTAATGACGTAAGAAGTGTTGTCCTTGTCCAATTGCTATACCCCTTTCGTCCACGATTCTTCAATTTATCCAAACAATTTTCACAATATTGGTTCTTTTTTAGGTCAAGTCGAGACTTCCTAAACTGCCATCTTGATTTTATTGCACTTTGTGCCACGATGGCGCTGTTAGACCACGAAGCTCGAGGATTATCTGCTTTGAAAACTGCTTTTCGAAGTGATTGGGCATAGCAATCAATGATACGTTTAAATAAATAAGAACTACAATCTGTTTTAGTCGATCATGCACTCTATCTGCTGTCTACAAAAAGGTAGACAGACTCCACAAATATTTATGCACTCTTAACTAATATTTGAGCCAAACATTGGTGGGTCCCAAAGACTGAAAGCGAAATGTCTGTGCCCAGTTTCTAACAATAATCAGGTCATGAACCGTAAAGTGACAGGAAGCCATGCCTGCTTATAGTGCTCTTCAACTCATCAATCGGGAAATTGAAGTTCACTTATTTGGAAACAGCGCCCAATTCGAGCAGGAAATTGCCTAATCTCATCCGAAGTTGATGCCCATCCGGTTAAAATCCCGGATTGAGAAAGCTTTTCGAGATCTGTTATGGGCGTGCCATTTTTACCAAAGTTTGTCAGCGGACCCTCAACATTCGCGGGGGATATGTTCCCCATTTTCTTGGCGAATGTCACGCATATTAACCTATCATATATTATATGATAGGCCTAGGGGTCAAATGAGCTAAAACACTAACGAAACCAAGTTCTTAATGTAGATTGAAATGTAGCCTACAAACATTTACTTTGAAACACTGCAATGTAGTAACCAGTTACACGAAGTGATATTTTATGGAATCATGAAGATATTTTCGTTTGTTGTGATTAGTTGTGGAATTTTGTAGCTCTGTGTCCACAAAGAACGTCCATCGCAAAATTCCGGAGGAAGTTCAAACTAGATGGCATGATAACTCCTACATGAACAGTCCTATTTCCGTTTTTATTTTAATAAAAAATGACTCACTTTCACATAATTTGACGAGAAAATCTGACACAAACGTCTTTTTAGGGCACCTGAGATTCGACCTTATAACTAACATAGACCAACAATAAATAATTCTGTTTTAATGATGTCACATGAAGACGTTAAGCTTCGTCATTATTTCAGCCTTCAGGACACAATCCAAATAGGGGACTAGATCTTAGTGGGTTTTCGAAGCAAATCTCAACGAAACGACCTACTCAAAGCACCCCATTTTTCACTTGTACTCATCCTGTACGGAACCCGTTTCGTAATGCTCTTACGTAATGGGTATGGGGATGAGAGGGAGCTTCGTCCTGGGAATCGTTTAACATTCCTCCGCCAGTTGTTCGTTCCCCTTTCGCACGCTCGGTCAGTCAGAGGCAAATCCATCAACAACTTTTCATTTTTTGGTAAAACGAAATTTCGAATCGCTTCCCAATTACCCAACATTACCCATTTTTTCAAAATCTGAACTAGAAGATATCATTACACCTGAAACGACAGCCGTAGGAAATGAAATTGTAAGGCCTGGAAAGTTGGCTGCAAAGCGAAATGCTGTACAACGAAACATGTTTTCACATTAAATCCTAGGGCACGTTCCAAATCTCATCCAAAAAATTTAGAAAATCACGTAAGTTGCTGGCTGAAAATGAATAGTTAAATTGTATCTAATTTCAAACTAATCCCGCACCGGAAAAAATACCTCAGTATACATTTTGAAATATATCTGACAACCTTGCAATGCATTCTGAAACATATTACGTGTTGTACGTTTTGCTTCAATGTATTTAACAATGTGAACACGTTCACACTTTTTACAATATATTTGAATGGAAATTTATATTTTGCAATTAACACATTGTAAATAGGCTATATTGAGCTCCGTGTACATGTATTTCAGTAAACATTTTCAAAAGTATTCATAAATAATGCAATGTAGGAAATATATTTAAATGCATTCAAAAGTCAATTGAACATACATTTATTTGGAAAATGAAGCCATGAAAGACCATGCAGTCAATAAAAATGACCGCATTCCTGTTCCCTTTGGAAAACGGATGCAAGAGTATAATTATCATTTTCGCGTAAATTAAATGCATTGAGCAATATATTGGTTATGTATTTTGAAATGCATTTAAGTGTTTTTGAAAGCTATAAATACATTTAAAACCAATTCTTTTTCAGGTCCAGACACAAGTAACAAAATCAGTTAATACATTGGGTGCAATCACCTTTGGTCTGGCACATTTTATCTGTCAAACGTTTGATTCACTCGCGTGTTGCTTCAAATGCGGAAATGAATGATAGGCAGTCAGGAAATTAAGCGGTTCGACCTTGAAGAAATTAGCAGTGATTACTTTCAAGGTGAATCTAATCAATTTTAGGGAAAAAAATATTGTTTCCATGAATATTTTTATAGCCTTTCTGCTAAACAATGACCAGCCACAGCTGATTTTTTACTAAATAATATGCACGCAACAAACAACTGGCTGCGTGTTCACTGGGCATCACTGAATTCAGATTTGAACGAAATACTGAGTCTGAAATGTTCCGTTCTGTTTGAAACAACTGTTGTTCTTTAACAGCTTTTGGTTCCTGGTTTTATCAGTACATAAAGCAGCTTGAGCAATCGCTGAACAATTTTATTTTATTGGATCAAGCACAGATAAGAAAGTGGTTTCACTGGTCTCATCTTTGAGGTAGCTCAAATCCCAACCGTTATAAAAAAAATCCAAACCGGTGATCAGTCACGTCTTAAAGTGTGCTTCCAAACTGAAAACATTATTTTTCCACTGAAATGAAATGTCCCAACCATACTTGTACAGTGTACATTAACCAATCTAACATTCGTTAAATTTTCAAGATATAGCCAATGACAGAATCGGCATAAGACATCATCATGCTAACCATTGATCAGCCATCTTTAATTTTCACTGCCATCTTCAATTTTGCATTGTAAACAAAACGTTGGGTTTCATATCCTCAATCCCAATCCCAACCATACATTAAACACTAACACTCATGCATTTTACGCATACGGTATTAATAAAATCTCACAGGTAATTCCAACCATCATAAGACACGTTAACCATCAAAATGTCACAACTCTGCAAGGTCAAAATAATTCTACTTTTCCCCACGTTAATAACGATAGAATTTGTTGGTGACAGTTGTGTAAAGCAAATAAGAAATTCAAGGGAAGGGAAACATCCATCCAAATGAGCCAATTGAATTCAACTCAGTACTCAACTGTCAGGTAGGGGTGGTCATGGTTAACGTGTCTTATGAAGTTTGGGATTAACCGTGAGATTTTATTACTTCCGCATGCCTAAAATGCATCAGT
>JAQIXS010005420.1:0-12653 GCA_034700785.1 Rossiulus vilnensis
ACACATGCATTTGAATGATATACTGTACACTTCGGAAAAAGGGGCACCAACTTCATTTTACTGATTTCTAATGGACGCCGAAGGCGAACATTTTGAAAAATTGAGTTACAAATACTGGATTTTAGCCTTAAATTTAATATTGAAAAATTCTGAGAAACTTCCTAATTAAAATGAACGCCGATGGCGAAAATTTTACAAATTTGGGTTTCAAATCCGGGATTTAGCCAAACCATTTTATGAATATTTTCCATTATTAAAAGAAACACCGTAGGCGAACATTTTTAAAAACTGGTTTGGAAATAATAGTTAAATAAGGCCATTAATGCAAGAAAATTTAATCACTTGCCCCGGTGTTCCCCTTGGGTGCGCCACTCAAAAAAAGCTTAATTGGCTGTTAAGCAAAATGCTATATAACGAGTCATGCAAAGCATTCATACAAACTCGTGGTTTGGTATCAAATGAAAACAATTCTTACTTAAATTAAAAAATAATTAATATATCAATAATTATGAACATTTAGTATTCGTATAGTAAAAACATTCTTTTGTGTTTTGTGTAGTAAAAGATAAATAAAATGATTAACCTGAATTTTAAGCTTGAAAAGGTCAAGCAAAACACCTACATTTATGTTTAACCTACAAAAACATTCCATATCAGGTGTACACGTTTTCGTTTTCGTACTCACGCATAAGTTAATAAACTGGTATGAACATTAACTAAAAGACCTATTAGCATCTTTTGTGCATAATATTAAATGACAACGAAATAAAGTGTCTTTACGCCCAGTGATCTTTCCCGTTTATCCAATTCTGGCTTTTATGCTAACTTGTTTTGAAAAATCAGAAATAAAGCAATGGTTTTGTGCATTTGGTTTAACCCTAATTATCAATGGATGACACAGAGCGTAACTAATTGTTAGTGTAATCTCCTTTATATCTAATATCGACTTAATAATTATACATTACATGTCCAAGGGTCACATATGTATGATCTAAATAGAAATAAGACGTCATATTGACAAAAAAGTTAGCTAATACGTAGAACTTTTATAAACCCATTGCCAACGCGTATTGAAAACAGAATACTTCTGCGACCATGAAGAAATGGCTGAAAAATGACGAGAATTGAAAATTTCAGGTACGATCAAAATAGATTTAAGATAGGCTTGTAGATAAAAGCATTAAGTGCTTAGGATCTTATGGCTTTAAGTATTTTTAAAATTGATGAATGATACACTAAATCATAATTCATAAATATATTAACAATTCAGGATGCAAAAAAGCAAAGATTGTATTTTTCAAATTCTTTTATTTAATATAGATCAATAGTCGAAAATTTGCAAAACATTTGCAGATTATGTACTTGTTCTAAGTAAAATTAGCTTAATTTTGATGCGTCTCATTCACAATAAATTATTCAATTAATTTTTAGTTAAACTGTTGCATCAAAATTAAGCAAATTTACCAGTGTTCGGCAGTTTTTGGTGAATGAGGGGCTGTTGTTTTTGAATTCATCAGCTACAAATATTGATCCACTAATATTTATCTATATTGCATTTTTTGCTACTATTAGATTGGGGCCATTATAATTAACTTTGGTCATGTTTTCAGCTGATCTTTTTGCATCTTCACTGACAAAGTGGTAAACGGGAAAAATATTTTATTCTATCTTAAAATCAATGACAATATTCTCCCAATACAATTTCTTCCAGCCTTTTTAATGTAAACTATAATTCTTGAGTAATTTTCCTGTTTACATGTATCACAATGCAAAGCTTATCATATTATTCTATTATTAATAAAGTGTGCATAAATAAACTAATGTATGTGTGTTTATCTTGGAGACTTTGTAGGTACAAGTTTAATCTCTATAGGTTCCAAAATTATTACATTTTTAAACGTTATAAAACGTCTGCTCTCCAGCAGACGTCACCATGTTCGCTGCTGTCCCGCTAGGGGGCACCACCGCACGGTGGCGTTTTCCATAAAGCAGCGGGGCAGAACAAAGGACTGACATTCAGACTATCGGACCACGGACAGCGTGGAAGACGACATGGGCGGCCTACGATTCGACATGCCTCACGTTTCGCGATTTCGCGCTCGTTTTTTCGTGTGAGGATTTTGCCATGGAACTGCATGCTCAAGCGGGCGGTCGATAATAAAATTGTTCGCCCCCTGCAAACTCGTCTCTGTTCCAGCAACACAGCCACATGACCCCCAAAGGTCTATTGACTTTATAAGTAACATATTATCATGAACAAAATGTTGTAATTCAAAGACGTTATAGTTAACAGGTCGCTAAACCTATATAAAAAAAATACTTAGAAATTACGTCTTTGGTGACTTTCAGAATGTCGTTAGTGAACAAATTGAATATAGCCATATATTGGGTAATATATGCAGTGATTGACCACCCATGAGTCATGTACATGTATGGGCATGTATTAGCCCATAAATGGTCACGTAAAGTGATCAGCATTCATGGCAACTTTAGATGAAGCCATTTATGATTGCATATAAATTTCAAGTTGGGTATAGATACCCACTTTATGCAAAAATATTTTTACTGGTTCAAATATTAACTTTAATTAACAAACCTCTGTGCCTTTTAGCAGGTAAGCATATTCATGAAGTAATTAAAACACTACAAACGTTAAAAAAACAAAAAAAGTTTTAAAAAAGTAGAAATTTGGAAAATGGAAGGCTTATAGGAGGCCTGCATTTTGTCATTGGTGTGAGGATTGCCTGAAAAACGGCGGCTAACAGGAGCCACTTGGAGCCACTTGCAAGTAGGTGGACGTTTAAAATTAAATTTGGTTGCCACCCGCTGATTTCAGCACGTGCACGAAACGCGTCGTGGCTAAAATCGTGCTTTAAAAATGTTTTGACAAAGGAAAATATGAAGCTAATTTAGGTTAAATAACTCCCCTCACATGATGTATTTTTTTTTTTTTTGGTTATTAGATTGTGCATTTTTTGAAGCCATTTGTTACATGAAATGCATGTAATCTAATTAACCGCTTGTTGTTTTCCGATACTTTTCCAAGCATTCGACGCTTTGATAGGCCTACTTATCAGAATTGTTGCTTACACATTATTCTGAAGACGTGTTGTCGGAATCTTACAGCTCTTGGATATTTAAAATGAAACAAATCATTTGGTGTAAATAAGAAATTTCGCAAGTCAATGTGGAGAATAGTTAATTTTCCCTCGGTTAACATATTTACATGGCTGCTAAACTTGAATTTAAACATAGTTATTAATTACCATATGGACCTAGTCCAGCTTTTTTGTATAGTAACTGTTGAAACGCCACATTATGGTTCTTAAAAGCATAGAAACATTATTTACAACAATCAGTCCGCCATTATCAATGGCCATTTGGGAAATAGCAGTCTTTAAATCGTCGCCAGATCATTGAGATCTCTTTCTGCACCATCTGTAGTTACATATTTCTATCCCAAGACTAAAAACATGTGAATATTCAAGACACACAAAAATGTGTAGCTAAACATTATGCACAACAATATCATTGAAATAAATATCGTATGTAAAATTCAATTCAATGGGGCATATGTGGAACAAATTTAAATTTTTTTTTTCATTTTTATGGCAGAGATGCCCTTGACATGTAAACATATGGTCACACTCAAATTACACTACAATGGAGACAGTATAAGATATTTATTTCACTATGCCATGGCATGTCCAACCTTTAAAAAATTTTAAATCCCAAAAAAACAATGCTTAAATGTGAAAAACCCGAATTAAATTTGTTGTTAAATTAAAGGATAAATGACAACAGTGAGCTGCTATACATAAAAGATGGGGCATCTTTCACCCTGTAGCATCTATACCTAACTTACCCAATGAAAAATATTTGATTTTCTACTAGAGAATCTCATAGCTGTTCATTTGCATTAATTAAATGTATTACATGTATACGTGAATAGAATTTAAACTTAAATTTAATCTACTGGTAGATAATTACTTAAAGAGAAATTTAGAATCAATTGATGGTATCATCTGACAAGGATTTGCACACCTGTATATTGATATTCTTCAATGGGTAAGCCTGCAGTGTGCAAGAAATAATGTAAACATTAACACTGGACGAAACATTGTGCTTGAAGGATTTGATGATCCATATTGAATTATTTAAAAAAAACAAGCGGAATGACTTAACATGTATATATAGGCTATGCAACGTATTATTATACTGTACATTTATCCAATAAAGAGCCCTTTTATTCTAAATTAGTTTTAAACAGTTGTTTTACTTGATTACAGTGTTAGTGACGCATACAATGACAGTATATCACCATTATCAGCAGTGTACGAATTTCATAAAATCTCAGATTCAAACAATGAATAACTTTTTGACATAATTTTAAGAAATAAAGAGATTATTATATGAGGTTTCTCAAAACCAGTTTGCTTTATTTGTGAACCGTTGTGGACTGCTTCAATTGTGAATTAAGTTAGACCTATACGTGAGTTGGCCAATCCTGGGAAGTACTGTTTTTTATTTTCAGCATTCTTGGATGTCATTCAGAATTATAATAAAGGATGTGTGTACTGTAGAAAATTTGGTAAAATATTTCTCTTAACACAAGATCAAATGACGATGATTTGTGATTTCCTTTTTCACAAAAATGTTTCAATCAAATCAAATTCATGCGGAAATGTTAACAACAACTCAACCCTTTTAACGCAGTTAGTCTAATGTTAAAACCAGTTTATTCTTTTTTCTTTATTATAGAAACTAAAAAATTGCAATTCTATTTCATGTGTTCCAAAAATGACTTGGCACAAAATGTTATCGTGGATTGTTAGAAGAAACTTAAATAAGCCTTAAACCAATAACCAAAGGTTGTTATAAATAAGGCTACGAACCCTGATACCGATTTCTAATCATCACACCAGTTGATTAAACAAAAAGCGTTATGATTGCATCACAAATTCTGCCACGTCGCTCATGGTAGGTCATAAATATGTTCTGATGGATGAAAAAACTAGCAGATACAAACCGTAAGAAATGGCTGAAAAATCACAAGATTTCAAGATTTTTGGTAAGTTAAATAAGTATGATAGCGTTTAAAAATATATAGCCTATATTTGAGCACAAAAAACCTTAGGCCCTGCAAGATTACTAATAGATGTTATTAATATATGTTTACAATCAAACATGTTACAAAGATTGAATTTTTGCGGTTTCAAGAGAATCAAAAGGCATCTTAAGAAGCAAAATTAAATACTTAAAAATTGTCCATTTAAACTGAAATCTCACAGATGTTAGTAGTGAAAAAAAAGTGGCAATCAGAAATCGTATACCTATTGCCAATTTGCAAACATTTCTTTTGCGATAGGCAATAAATAATTTAAGTCGACTTCTGGTAAATTATCATCAAACGCCATTAGCGAGTATTTTTTAAACTGGATTAGAAATAATAAGGCGCTTTAAGTAAGAAACTCATTCTATCGCAAATTATTTGTTGTCGGGAAGAATCTCATTCTGAATCTGCCCTGAAAGTCGTGCTATTGACATCAATGTAGCTTCCTTTTAGGCAAATGCTAATTTTCAAGACATCAGAAAGGTGATTTAAGATCTGCAGGCAAAAATAAACAAGTTGAAAGAAGAACGAGAACAAGAGGCAGGAACAAAGAAACAACAAGATGAAATACCTGAACTGAAGGTGACAACGCTGAAGAAAACGGGACTTTGGAAATACTTTCTGTTAGGTCAAATTAAAACGGAGAATAACAAGCAGTTGCCCAAACTAAAAGTAAGCATTAAAAAGGAAAAATAGGACATTACAGAAATGGAGAATGTTCAGCAAGATTCCTTCAACACTTGTGGGGAAAATAAAAGAGCATCTGACTAAGAAAACCAATGAAATACTATCTCAGTTAGGTCAGGTTAAAATTTTCAACGAGAACAAGTTTACAGAATTAAAGGAAGGAATAAGTAAACAGGAAGAGAAAATGGTCCAAGTGCAGATGAACTCGTTGAAATTTTCCCGGTTTAATATTAAATCGAAAAATTGTTCTCGACGCTACCGAAAAACCTATGTATGAGCAATGTTTGCAGAAATAACCACTTTATAAAATAAATTATCCTACATAAAACGTAGGTGGTATTTTAGGACAGAATACTTTCGATTAGATTATAAAATGAAGATGCGTAGTAGCTTGAATTCTAATTGACAAAATCTTATGCAAACAATTACTAAACTCTATCGGCATATGTTTATTTCTGAGAATGGTTATTTAATGATCCCTACGACCAAAGGTCACATTACATTTGGGTTAGGGCGGCCATTCGTACATTGTATTTTACCTTTAACAAATGGTACTCTTTTTCAAAAATACGTATAGGAACCAACTCTAAATTTAACTGAAAGTAACTAGCGTATGTTACAAAGAAGCCAACCTAACTTCATCATGAGATTTCTAATTTGATCATTTAATTATGTTTATTTTAAATTAAAATTTACTTTCAATTATGAAATATAACTTCTGGCATGGTGTTGAACCAGACGATTTGGTGCCGATTTGGTAAACAGACAATGTTTAAGTGAATTTATTTTAAACAAATCCTTGATCGATATTTCAATTCTGATTATTTGATTGTTGTCTCCACCAGGGAATCTCAGTTATGTAACAATCAGACATTTTAAAACATACATGGTAATTTACCGTTTAGACAGTTCAGCTCTCTTTAAATACTTAAATATAAACTAATTAGCAAGGATTATGGTGTCTTAATTATGTTAAATAAATTCTTTTAGATGATAATCGAGGCGATCTACCGGACATCACGTTCAACTGGACAATTAAAGGAATTGAAAAGAAGATGAGATTATGCAATGAAAAAGGAGATTTTTTTTGCTGAAAGCGAGAAATAGACCATTCCAACAAATGGAATTAAATACATGGTATAGTTAAATAGCCTAGAAGATCACATGCACATCAATTCAATTCAAATCATTACCCTTTCATGCATTCATCATTAATTTCATGCATTTCATCCTCCTCAATTTCACCAGTAAATCATCGAATAAACCTTCGCCATTCCTGCATTCGTGAAAATATGGTTTAGTTGATCAAACTAATATAAACTTATTAGTTTTATCAACCAAAACAAATTTTCTCGAATGCAGTAATGGCGAAAATTTATCCGATGATTTACTAGTGAAACTGAGGAAGATGTGCATGTGATCTTCTTTCCTCCTTAACTTTGTTATAAATTTCATTCCATATGTTGGAATGGAATATTCCTGGCTTTCAGCAAAATTGACATTCGGAAGTTTGCAAATTTGTTATTTTTCGATGTTTTCACAAAAATGATTTCTCTCAAAAATTTGGAAAAATTTAACCTGAATTGTTCATCAAAGTACATCATTAATATATCCGTAATTCGAAGACTTTTTTATTTTCTTTGATTTCTTAAATTCACCTTAATTTTGGAATTTGAAATAATGTGAGTGCAGTTTCTTTTAGAATTTCGCGATATATATAAAATACCGAGATCGAATAAAATTTGTTTAAAAAATAGTGTACTAATTCATCAAATAATTTGTTATACTGGGCATATTGCATCAATTAATGCAATTTCATAAAGATATCATAACCTTGATAGAAATAAACTAACAATAACTTACACTTACTTTTTAAAAAATTTTTTCATAAAATACCCAAGTTTTATCACAAAACATGTCAAAATTTAAATTTCAGATGTATTTCTTATTTACCAGACATTTCTAATGAAAAATTTTCGAAGAACACCAATTTTTTGAAGACATAATAGAGGTTTTCGAAATTTTAAAAAAATTTCCGCGAAAAAATCTTAGAAATTTTATTCAAAATGACCAATTTTAAGAGCTTTAGAAAATAAATCACTAGTTAATAAGACGAAATTAACGAAATAATTTCTTATTTAAATTTCAGAAACCAAAAGTTCCATACAGGTAGTTTAATTCTGAAATCTTTGAAAAATATTAATTATATTACGCACTATCAAGTTCAGTCTTATAAGTTCATTCCAGTTTTTTTAAAAATAATTTTGGAATTAAATGTTTAACGTTAAGACATAACCTTAACATTATTCTGATGCAACGACCTTAATTGTTTTTGAGCCCCTTTTGAAAAATCCTTCATATCGGTTTTAACCACATTTTATCCTTACAATAGACGATTGTTAACTAAAATTAAAATTATCGAATGTTTAAACGTGATAAAAATGTAAAAAAATGCAAAAACATATTTTGTTTCATTAACGCGAACAGAAATGTTCTTCAAATGTTATTTTGAATTTATTATTGACAAAATGCGAATTATAACGATAGAGAAGTCACACACAATGTCGAAATATCATTATAAAAACTGAAAATGATTTCGTTAAAAAACGTGTTAAAAATATTATAGATAACTCATTCATGTAAACGCTTTAAAAATTCGTGACGTTTTAAATTGAATGGAAACAGATATTTTTCAAAAATAATAAATAATAATAAGAATAGATAGGATTTTAAGCGTTTAGCATTCGTATAAAATAATAAAGCATTATGTTGGATTTTGTATGATGAAAGATAAATCAAATTATTGTACACTGCATTTCGTTTACTGCAAATCAAATTAAAGAACGTTAGCAAAATACAATGCTCGATACTTTAATTTTTAGCCTTTAAAACATTCAATTACAAGCATACTGTATTAATTAAGGACGTATTAACGTTTTTGGTGTATCGTATTAAGTGACAAGAAAATAGAACGCCTTGATAGAATGTCTTTGAAAACTGCAGCAATATCGTTGAACGATATAGTTGTTTTATGGATAAAAATTAAATCCAAATTTACTGCCAAACACGGAAGAGGTCGTCTTAAGGGAGTCTAAGGTAGATATTTTAAATTCAATTTATGTTATAATGTATTTTGAATTATAATACTGTATTAATCAACATGCATTTATTTTTCCGTATGTGTTTATAATTCACATCAGTATAGAAATTTAAAAAAAACTAATGAAAATATAAATTTTTCTTTTATTTGATCGGCTTAAATAAATTATAGTTTTAAAATAATCCTCAATCAAATAGTGGTAAATTCATAACTATTTTATAACTTTTCATGCAAACTATAATTAAACTGAAGGATTTCTGCTTGAGATTTAGAAACATTTTTACTTGGTTTTGAGAATTTTATTTCTCGTTGCCCACACATGAGGACAGCTACATTAAACCTGGTTTAGACATTAATATTTTTTGTTTATTGATTGAAACCTAGCAGAGCAAATCAAGAAAAATCAAGGTATGTTCCACAAATTAAGGATTGCATTATAGTTCAGCATATTTTTTTTGCAGATTAAGACCCTAAACGTTTAAAAAATATATACTGAATATAATCTCAATTAGTTTAAGAATAACAGAAATAAAATATTTTTTCTAAAATCTTTTAAGCACCTAAAAATTTTAGACAGAAAAGCTCTTTACGAAGGTTTACTTATCTGACCCAACAAGAAAAGCATTGAACCAAGTAAGAAGCCACTATAAAAACGTGTCCTAATTATACAACAGAAGAATTTGTACTAATTAGTATACAAAATTATTTTCAGCAAAATCTCATGTTTAAGACATCAAGAATGCTTTGCAAGGTCTGCATACTGAAGTCAATGAACTCAGAGAATCCACTATTTAGAGTGCCAAGATGCAGAAACAATTGGTTTTTGAAACGAAAAATATTTAAAAAAAATAAGAATTGAACTCATTGCTGTTAATGCAGCTATCGAACGCATGTCAAATGTAACCACAGATATACTAAATCGGCATGTATTAGGCAATACATGGCCAAGTAAAGTCATTAGCATTCATGGATACCTGAGATGATGCCATATCTGGAAGCATATTTGGCCTTATGTGGCAAGTTGGTTATACATGTAGATGCCCCACTTTATGCAAAAACATGTTTAATGACTAAAATATTAATTAACAAACCTTTTTGCCATGTACCCAAGTAACATAACCCATTGTGCCAACAATGGCATTCTTGGAAGAGGTTGGTAAATGGTTGTTTGCTTACTGTTGGCAAAACATAGGCAAATGTTCGTGTAACCTATGCTGCTAAACGGTTGGGTGCCAACCATTGGTAAATTGTTATCAAATGTACGTTTGGCCTATGTTTAGGGGTTTCCAAACTTTAAAAATGCTACCAACTATAGGCCTACATTGCAGTATTTATGTAAAGTTGCTTCAAATACTTATTATTCGAATTAATGTAGAATTACTGATTACTAAATTGTTGAAAAAAATGTGCACCTTAGTCTTAATTGTATGGCTGATTTATATCTCCACGGATATATCGAGTAACGGTATTAACGAGCAAAATGTCAGTCCCTTGACGCTCGTTAAATTAACCAAGTTCGACTGCATAACAGCGACCCCCTGTAATGTGTCTTCTCTGCATGGCTACCTCGCATTGCAGGTTGCATAACGTTTTTTTAATTTATTCATTTTTTTATCAAAATATTTCTTAACATTTGTAATTTAGGATAAGAATACTTTTTAAAGTATGTTATAACGTATGCAATTTTCGAGAAATAAGGCCAACAAATACTAGTCACCCATTAGGCACTTACAGTTCTTTTCATCTGCACCAGATGGCTGAGAGGTAAGGTGCTGTCCTCTTTAAGTCGATGGTCATATGTAGTTTCTTGTAAATGTGCTTTGTGATGCAATTCAGGTATGTATTAAAGAAATATGAATAAATATAATTATTCGAATACATTTTAATGTTAAATTGATGTTAATTTAAAAGTAGAAAAATTCATCAATTTTTTTGGAAGAAATGACGTTTCTGTACATTGGTAAACCGATGGCCCAACGTTGGCCAAACATTGGGCCATACCTTTGGCCAACCAAAAACCGACAAAGTTTCATTGGCATGCCAACAACTGGCCACCCGACAACTTTGTGTTAATTGGGTAGCAGGTAAGCATGTTCTTGAACTAATTAAAACATTATAAATATTAAAACAAGTTAAAAGGTAAACATAAGTTATTTTAATAATCATGCCATTTGAGGCATCTACTACTACATGCATGGTAGTGATGCTCAATTGTGTTATGTGTTTATTTTTTAGGGTTGCTACAAGTATTTCTTACGTTTTTCATATTTTCCACTCTAACTGTATCTTGGTTATTACATTGTGCATTTTTGAAGCCATTTGTTATTTGAAATGCATGTAATCCAATCAACTGTTTAAAATGTTTTCCGATACACTTCCAAGCATTCGACGCATTGATATTGATAAAATTGTTGAGGACACATGATTCTAAAGTGCTCTCGGAATCTCAAATCTCTTGGCTTTAAAAAAAATAATTTGGTGTAAATAAGAAATTTTGCAAGCTAATGTGGAGAATAGTTAATTTTTCTAAAGTTAGCATATTTACATGGCTGCTAAACTTGAATTTAAACATAGTTATTAATTACCATATGGATCTAGTCCTGCTTTTTTGAATATTAACTGTTATAACTGCACATTATGGTTATTAAAGGCATTCCAAATTGTCTGGAAACATTTCGGAAATAGCTGTGTTTAAATCATCGCATAGCCATTCCATCCCTTTCTGCACCACCTGTAGTTACATATTTTTATCCCATGACTAAAAACATGTAAATATTTAAGACAAACAAAAAGATGTAGCTACAACATACATAACAATGATATATGGGGCATCTGTGCAACAAATTTGTGGGGCATCTTTCTCATTTTTTTGGTTGAGATGCATCAGACTCAAGTTACACTACAATGGAGACACAAAACACGGCATATAGAAATATATCTCTTATGTAAAACTTGTATTGTCAAAGCTCAATTTTCATGCAAAATGACGCTTACAATACTACGCTACATGCTCTACAATGCTGGTCCTACAATTAAAAAATTATAAAATACATGTATAAAAAAGCGTAAATGTTAAAAAGGTAAACTTGTTGTTAAATTAAAGGATAAATGACAGCAGTAAGCTGCTATACATCCAAGATGGGGCATCTTTTATCATGGACCATCTATAGCTAACTTACCTAATAAAAAATATTTAAATTTCGACTAGAGAATTTTATTACTTTTTATTTACATTAATTAAATGTGTTGCATGTCAACGTTAGTAAATTAAAAGTTAAATTTAATCTACTGGTATATAATTATTGAAAGAAAAATTGAGACGGAATTAATGGTTTCACCGATCATATTATGATCTTATTGGTGGCTTTTTCAGTGTCAAAGCAAAAGTTTATGGAGAATAGATGCATCTATTTTAACCAAATGGTTTTCAATCAAAACATCGGACAAATATTTGCATACTTGTATATGGATTGGTTTTTAATGGGTAACCCTGCATGGTGAAAGAACAAATGTAAACATTAAAACTGAAAGAAATATTGTGCTTAATGGATTTGATGATCTAAATCAGTGGTGACCAACTCATTCAGCTGGCGCGCCACTTTTGAGTTTTGAGAACAGTCCGCGGGCTGCATCCAAAAATTGCACACGAAGTATTCACTGTTCGTTTTTTTTTAATTTTTGAAATTTATTTTAAAAAATTTTGGATTTGAGAAAAGGATTGAGAAAAATTGTAACCAGTGTCTCTCGAACTTT
>JAQIXS010005421.1:0-12650 GCA_034700785.1 Rossiulus vilnensis
ATGTACTTACTTAGCCTACTCTACTTAAGCAAATTATTTTGGAGAACATCACTGGTTGTTAACAAAATATTGTAATGCCATACAATTTGTTTGACACATAGATATTGGGAATATTGGAACAGAATATCTTGACTATAATCTTTTACACTTTCTGTAATTAATTACTTATCCCACATTCATCTCTATGGTTTTTACTTGACTAATATTGGTAATGATGACGTTTTGTCAAGAGCACTGCAGCTAATCTTGATAAAGTTGGACAAATTTCAAACTGAAGTATAGTTTCAGCTCTAATGTAATCCAAATCAGTAGTCTAACAAGCGGAAATGGGAAATACGCGTGTGATTATAGCAGTGTGTTTTCATCCTTTGAATCGTACATGAGTAAGGATGTCTGTGAGGACGTTTTAGTACATGTACAGCTTTCGGCCAACAACGCTGAGTTCTCGCTATGTGTAACGGATTCTCCTGAATCGGATTGGGCAGCTCCAGCCACGTAAGCATCACTTCTTAGGTGCAGATGTTCAGGGCTGAGTGAAGGTGAGCGAGAACGGATGTGCATTGCACCTCTTCTTCTTGGACCATGGAAGTCTAACTTGGGTGGGGGTGCATGTGCTTGAATGTCACCTTCGGGAATTGTACCCACAACGAGAGGCTGGTGTGGAACATTAGAAGACGTGCTCGCACCTTCCTCTGCTAAAGGTGTCGGCCTCTCTACGTCGAGTGGGGGTTGGTCAAGGGGTTCGTTTGCATCTGACTGCAGACCAGCCATTTGAACGGGCTTTGCATGGAAAAAAATTCAAATCAATAAATAGAACAGTGCTAACGAACGAATGTACCATAAAATAAGCTGTAGCCTATACAATCACTAAATATATCTCGTGCGTGTCAGGACATTTGCATGCACTTATTCCCAGTTAAACAGGTAACAAATACCGAATTGTTGAGTTAAATTTCCAGTTTCAGTTCTGTGTAGGGGTTTTGAAAAGGAAATGTGCAAACCTTTTTCATTGAACGGAAGCGGAACGTTTTTCTGCTTTGTGCCATTTGCCTCTGAAGGCGATGCTTGCGCATGTCTCCTTGCCCATGTTCCTTTGGACTTCCAGGTGACGTTGGGGTTTCCCCTTCTTCAGGGGTCCCAACTGATGGAACACTAGAACTGCCTGTGGTTCCTGATCCTGATCTCCCACTCCGTTTTTGGACGTTTCTCGTGGATCGACGAGTGAATCTAGTCAGACGCGGTTCCGAACTTGCGGTTGGAGATTGAGATTTTAGGAGATCTATTAAGAGAAGACATTCTTTTAACATTATTGAATGCAGACCAGGTTTTATGGCACACCAAAAAGAACGTATATTGCACTATTATATTAAAGTAAATGTATAACGTTTTGGCAACTTTGAATATTAGTCACTGGCCTCGATTGAATCCTTGCATCTTCAATCCAATGCAGAACTTCGCAAAATTATTCATAATGTAAAAAATTCAACTAGCAAGCATAATTTCATTAAAATGAGCATATATCAGCAAAATGCAGGAGTTAATGCCAAAATAAAAGCCAGAAACGTGGTAGCCAACGTTAATGGATCATCATAATTCCAGCATACCCCATTTGCAATTCACCATTCAGCTAGCTTCATCACAAAATCCGAGGACATGCATAATGATGCAATACAGGAAATGAGCGAAATTGTTAGTAATCGTAATCAAATTTGCATGATGGCACCTTGCTAGCTGTATTTCGCAATAACCGTAGACACAGATACATGCAATATTTTTTATGTAAGTACATGTTCTGCAACTTGAGGCGTGCACAATCGTTTCTCGCACTGGACAGACATGGTGTGGCACCATGTTGGCTAGCTGGAATGGTCAGTTGGATGGGGATGCGCAGAAGCAGATGATGACGTCGTATCCTCGTAGTGCGAAATAAAGTCTAGAGGCGGTCTTGCATAGAATAAGTCCTGTCACACGTTAGCAAAACTAAATAGTCCATTTGGCACAGGCGTGAAAATATTTCTGGTTTAATTGACTCAACGCCAATAAATTTGATAAAGTTATTTTTTTTTAAATAAGATTTTTAAAAAATGGAGTGACATGATCTTGCCTTTCAGAGTGCTAATTTTTCTTCCCGAAAAAACAAACAACCCATTTAATGCTAATTTGTGTTAATTTGCTCTGAACTCTGGACAAATTTGATCTTAATTTACAATTGAAAAGTTCAATAGTAATGTAATCCCATATCAGAAGTAGAAATGACCTCGGCAAGGGAAGAGCTTTATCTGTAAGCAAGATTGAAAACCCCTCAGTCCTTACGCTATGTAAGGCTGCCGTTTCAGTCGAGTTATATGGACACAGTCGAGTCACCTTGTGCGCTCTGATTTTCCCCTTCTGGATAGCTAGTTCGCCTCAAAAAACGCTCCACCGTTCTGCAACCCACGTCGTAAGCTGAAGCCTGAAACGCTGCTCCTTTTTCGCTGCGTACGCTCCATTCCCGAGTGAGAGTGGACTCTTTTGGAGAAGAGACGCTCCCACTGGACATTGAGGTGCCAGTAACTAATGGAAGAGGTTTGTGTCAAGAAAACTGCGTGACATGTGCGGTACCAGGCAATTTCTTGCCCACGTCCATTGTGCACTGTGCGGTATAATTTTTTTTTCTGTTGTAGTTATGCTCACCTAATCTGCGAGTACTAGGGAGACCAGTGGCCCCAGCCAGTCTACCAAACAGGTGCTGTTCGGTATTGGCTTCTGCCATGACGGCATAGGGTCTTCTAAGCGACTCTTCAGCTGAGTCGGGAATGAGAGATTTCCTTGGGTCATTATCGCCTACGATGTAGTCACGTGCAAGTACAGGGTATTATAGCAAAGAAGCATGATCAGCCATGACAAACGCAGAATGTTAGTCAAATGAAAACGAGTCGCCTGTGCAGCCAAAGCATTTGAAAGTCGGTTCGACCATGCCTAGAACGGAAGTGCGATTGCACGTTACCTGAGCGCTTGTTGGTTATGTCTTGCTGGAGTTTACGTAGCTCGTTTGCAAATTCCAGCAAAAGCACTGCTTTGCACTTGGACGAGGTTAGGCCAAAACCTTGGATCTTTTCCTTGATCAATTCTCGATATTGATACTCTTGCTCGTACAGGTGATCAGTTTGGGACAACTTATGGTAAAAAAACAAAAAGTGGTGAAAAATGTTGGCTTTTTGTTGCTTAGTGCTGTTTGTAATTTAAGAGCCACGGTGCAACCCTGAATAGATTAATATAATGCTACCTTTTGAACAATGTATGGGAGGAGCACAATATAGAGTGGAGTTCGATGGGTCGCCGCAAAGTCCAAAAAGTTCCACAATGCCAAGCCCCCTATTTATTAAGGAAAAAAGAACTTATCAGGGTTTGGCCATTTGTTAGCATATCCCGCATTGCTGAAAATGTCAAGTGTATCGCTACCTTGATGGTTATAACCAATTTCTCGTACGCAACGAGCAATACGATGCCATTCCGAAGTGAGTTGGCTCTCGAAGCAAATAATAAATATTTTCAGACCTAAAAGTAAGTAAGAGGGATTCATACGAGTCTGAGGGAATTTCTAAGGCAGCAATGTGCAACAGACTTACCGAGAAACGCAACGTGAAAAAGGGATTGTTTTTGCCGGCCCTGGGAACGCTCAGTGAAGGACATGGAGGTCCTTAATTCTGATTTGTTACTTGCTTGGGACAGTGAAATGGGTTTGTGGGCTGGGGGGTTTAGGGTGTTGATAAGAACACTAAGGGCAAAGGAAATGTCCGACTGCCGGATTACGAGATTATCTGCAAGAAATTCACTAGCTTTTGTAAAAGTTTCAAGTCTGTGGTATCTCAAAGCATCTCGTTGTCATTTTCGAACCTCGTCTTCCGCACCCCACTCGAACACAAAGCGGCAGAATGAGGTTCAACAACAAAGATTCAACTTTATCTGGGTTTGGCATACTGGCACTTCCACCACAAATCTGCTCAAAGGATAGCGTATCCTGCAATAAAAGAGGATGCACTGAAATATTTTCCATGAAATGAATTCGGAAGAAAGGTGCTGAATATGATATTATAGTTTGTTTACCCGTAACACGAGCATCTGCATGGCTATGAGCTTGACAACCACCGAACAAAAGTTATGGGGCGGAATTTGATTTAGTATTGCTGACGAGGACATGCTTGAAGGGGCACTTTCGGTTATCACAGGATTGGTTCCTGGATCCCCCAGTATAATTCCCTGGCACACTGAGATTAGACTCTTAGAGGAAAGAATTAGCACATTAATGCATAAGCTTATATTAGGTATATAATTTTAGCGGTGACACTTCTGGAATGTGCATAAACAGCTTTGGCAGTCGTGATAAGCCAAAACTTGTAAAATAAATGGTCAGTTTTATACAACAGGTTTACCTTTAGATGAGGTATATGCGCCACATAGGGATGTTTCGAAAGCGTCAAATAAATTCCTTTTAACAAGCTCGCAGCTGCGTCCCAATCCGTATTTCGCTGAAAAAGATTCATCTTCGTTCGCATGAAATATTCATAAAACAACTTCCAATTTCTATTAGCAACATTTTTTCTAAAAAAAACTTGCTGGGCTGATCTGATTTAAGGTTTGGAAAAGGCAATGTACTTACCCTGATAGCTGGCTTTTTGGATATTTTATTAAATGTTTTATCGAGTCTCCTGGAGATCATCATTAAAGCTGGTCTGAGAGATTCCTGAGACCAGTCGCTGACTGGTAATATTTCATTCATGTAACGTTGGAGGCCCTTGCAGGCCATAGTCACTGGGTCATATGGGGAAATCTTTAGCAAGCTGTGAGCAACGTCAGCTAGCCTCTGAAATAAATATGCAATGCTTAAAGAAAGATGTTTAAGCACATCGCATGAAGTGCTTCTTAATGGAATTGTCTCAGTCGTGTTCTTCAAAAATATTCTTGATATTGCTAAATCTTACAGGTTATACATACATTTCTAGTTTGGTAGGCCCCATCAGTTTTGGTATAGCGTACAAATTTAGTTCTGCTTACCATATGGCATTTTGTATCCATCAGATCGCCTGATTTGCTGTCTTGCCCAATTTTCTTGCACAGTTCATAGTAGCGGGTGAAACATTTGCTCATAAATTCAGCAATAACATTTAGCAGGGCGCTCCTAGGCTTGCGAAATTCGTTCTGCATCAGCTGACTGTCCTCCATCTCTCGTTCCTGATATTTCCGCGAATTTAAATCGTTTAGAAATCTGCAACATGAAAGGATATTTCACAAATGAGGATCTCAAATAGTTTCGCACTGTATCATCCTATTTTAGTTCTAACTTGTTCATTAATACCTCGGGTGGTTGTCCTCGTCAAAATCGAATGCTGGCGAATATGACGTTTTGGTGACATTTCGGATGCTAGAGCTTCGAGGATTCCCAGTAGTCTGTGGTCCCGTGTAATTTCTAAAGAAAATATGTTTCTGTATTTGTTTCCTGGATTGGTCCGTTATGCACAATTGGTCGACCTAATATTTGCCGCTTATCTTACTTAGTGAGGGCTTCACAGTTATTAATGAGCGCCTTCATGCACCCTGCTAACTGATGCATGGATTGGATTTCCATCCGAGCTGCTGTTACAGGGTCATGTTTCTTAGCTTGAGACTGAAGGTGCTTAAGGTAGAATGGCTGAACTGCTTCTAGAATTATCTGCAAAAAAAAGGGGAAAATATTGCATTATTTCTGCCGGTAATACAATACAGTATGTAAAGGTGTGCAATTTAATTATCATGATAGCAATTTAAATTTGTTGGCTATTATATCTAATATTGATGAGCCTGTTATTAGTAACACTTTAGAAATGGACTCCTAGAATTTGAAGAAATATTGATTGGAGTACAATGTAGTGCCTTGCGTGTGTATGTGTTGGTAGTTTAGGGAAACATAAAACTCACAAGCATTTGATGTCCTCGCATGGAGTCCGCTGCATAGGCAACCACTGTTACACAAAGTGAAATAGCGTCTAAAACAGAAAATGTTTCTGGATCCATTTGGTAGCAGAAATCCAAGGCTTTTAGAGGTGTTTCCACTTCGACAAGCTCCATAATTTCCAAAGGGTCGGCGACGTTTTGTTCCAAGCCCAGTAGCAGTTGAAAGAAGCATTTTGGATCAACCTGATGTGAAAATTTGTTATTACATCTATGTCCATGCTGCCATCATTTGATGTACATAGATTTATAAAATAGTATCGCCATTATTACTTTATTGGCCTCTGCATATGGCCCCAAAGCGTGGGTATCCAGAAGCGGTGCCACGCAACCAAACATCTGGAGAATGAAAGGTTTTTGATGAATTATGTAGAACTGTTTGCACACAAATTCGATTGTCTGACAAATAAGCAAGTTTGTTTGGTGACTGGAGTAAATTCGCAGCAACGTTGGCATTATTAGAAAATAACTGGCAAAGAAGAAGAAAATCAACTTAATGGAATGTTACTCCAAGTATGAATCATGGGTGGAAGTAGGTTTGTTACCCATTTGTAGCGAAGACGTTTTTGAACTGCTGGGACGCATTTATCAGTATAGCCATGCATTCTCGAAGAATGGCAGAATCTTCACAGTGCAAGACGAGAGCTCCGTTGATCACATTGATGAACAGGTGGATGTCGGAAGAGTAAGCAAAGGTTCCTGCCATGGCCTCAAACATTCGTGCAACTAATTTGACCCATGCGTATTTGTGAATCATGTCAAGACCCAACAGCTCCTGTATTTAACAGACCAATTATGAGTACTACACGTACTGTTGATATTGATGAAAAAACAACTCCAGGTTATGCCACTTGTCAAAAAAAATCTGCATAATTATTAAAAATAACTCACTTTGCCCATTGGGCCTGTGTAAAGACCTAAGTCTGCTTCCAATGCCTTGCGAGGAAACGATGGCAGCTTTTGAAGCTCTTCGTGCAAGAAGAAAACTCGAGCTGCGATCTAAAAAAATGTGCAACAAGTAAAACAAATAACGAAGAATGCCAGCATAAGCTTTTTTTTTTTAAAGCAACATGGATGAAACAACGTTACAGACCTGGTGTGATGTTTTCAACACCGAAAGCGTTAAGAGAACCTTTCCAATCTCGATAAATTTAAGACTAAACGCCTGCTTTTGTAGAGCTACGAATGCGTCGTTTGGACTCATTCTAATTAGTGAAAGCTGTGGATACTGTGATCGTTTGAAGAAATAAAAGTCCCTCACGTATGCATTTAAATTGTGCATTTGATCTGGAATGAGTGAATGTTGGAGAATTGTATCGCAAGACCTTTTGATTCAAAGAGCAAAATGTCACGAAACTCACTGGTCTTATGGTCGACAAGATGCCATTCTTTCTTCTGAGTTTCATCAATCCCAAAAAATTCTAAGGAATCCTGTAAGATGGTCAAAAATTGCGTATCTTCGCTAGTGGGAAACTGCGATGGTATCCCCGCTGCATCGGGGCCATGGACGACAACCTTCTTCGCACTCGGCACATTGGCTGTTATTAAAAGAGTTGTCTAGCACAAAATTTAGAGATGACAAAAATTAGTTTCATATCAGGCTGTGCATAGATTTAATGCTAAATACACTCACGTCACACTGCTCTTTCCGCAAAATCTGCTTGAGATCTTTTAAATACACTCCTTGAATGCTCGAAACCACCATCCAAAGTAGGGACATAGCATTGCCCATCATGTCCTGCCCACCCTCAACTGGGGTCCTTACATAAAACATAATATAGCCGACCTGAAGTTAAGAAAAAATACGCTGGGGTAAAAACTGGAATGCATTACATTATCGCCTGTGACATGTACTACATTGAAATTGGTCAAAGGAGTGCTTCTACCATATAGTTAAACAAGGCGTAACCAGCTTGTGGTGGGAGCTCAGGGATGAAACGTAAAAGACGACGAAGCAACTGGATCATCTCCTCTTGTCTTTCTCTTGTGAGCTTCTCCAAGAAATAGCGTAAAAACAGTGCCGGGTCTTCAACCAGAAAAGTCCACACTGCTTGATATGCCACTTCATAGACTGAAAATCGATTATTGAGCAATTATATGAATGGTTCCGAGAAATGTGTAAGCACTATAAAACGTTCCTCACCAGCCTCTCCGTTAGATCCAATGGTGGCGTCGTCCAGAAGATTGATTATTGGAATTGCTGCTGTGCACAGGCACGATGGAAATACGGAAGTAGCAACCTGGATGTGATGAATCACAGGCCTTTGTTGATCGGAATGGTCATCGTCGACTGCGGAAACATCGAACTATGCACAACCGGCAACATTTCTGCAAGTTTGAAGACTAATAACATGTGATTTCCTACTTTCGTCATGATCTTCCACAGCGTGGTATAGGGCTGGTTCATACGCTGCCTGCGTGGTTATGGGAACAGACGTGAGCATGAAGTTTTCCCTGGAAATCCTCTTCTTTTCTTCCTCGGCCCGGAGCGCTGATTGCACCATTTCCATTTGTTGCTTTTTCCTGGTTTTTGTGGCGGTTACGAAGGAACGCTTCAATAAATTTAATGAACCATTAGTATATCTGCCATCTTCATATTGGTCTCGTATTGCTTTGAGCCGCATTGACTCCTGATTGTTTTCCTGACTGATCTTGTCTGTCCATTATCCACAATGCTTGCCTACCCTATCAATGTGTGCCACTGGAACACAACGGTCCATGCTTGGGCGCTTTATGGCCGAAGCTTCTTATGATTCCTAAAAACTTACATGCATCAGTTATCCCACAACAAACCTACGGTTTGGTTGTTGGTATCCCAGATAAGGCATCTAATTGTATTAAAAATGTATTGATACATTTTGATGAAAGCCTGTATTGTCAGTAAGTAGGACGGTACTTTACTAACCCCAACAGTTTGATCTTGATTTATGGTCACTTCTTCCACTTTGGTCTTGTAATGTGGCATCCACGGTGGATCAATGACAGGGCTAGATTCCAACCCTATTTTTGGCGATGGTAGCGTGAAATCGATGCCTGGCGGCGGGATTTTAAACATCTGCTGTGCGCCGTCTTCCATGCGAGGCCAAGTTTGGAATCTGCAGCGCCAGAGGGCCTGAAATCTGCCAAAAAACACATAATTTTTTTTGTAAAATTCTGAAAGTATTACTTTAGCTGAGATAGCATAATGAAAAATAATGCTAACTAAGGTTATTTTCCTAGAGATTTAGTTTTGAATATCTCAGTAATTGAATTTACTACTTTTTGATCTTACTACGTTTTAGAAAATGGCAAGTAAGGTTAAGATAACAGTGCTACAGGTACCTTAAGATTGCACTTATTCGCTGAGTGGGATCCTCATGCTGAAGCTCTCGGCAGAGCAGTTCCGTCACTTGATCAGGAACTTTTACTGCCGCCAAGATGAATGCGACAGCTGCGAATTGCGAGAAATTAATAGAAGCCTTACTTGTAATGTGTTAAATAGCAAATACTGCTCCTTACCAGCACTTCCAACAAGCTGCTGGTCGCTTTCTAATAAGAGCTCCCAGGCCACTGGCATGACATCAGCGAATATGTCTTCGTGGGATACCACACACCCTTTAATAACCATAGACATTGTGCAGTGGAAAAGTCCTTGGACCTAAAGAAAGTCGAATCATCGAGTTGAAAAGCATTTTCAACGAAAATGTGGTTTATGGTGGAATAATGAACCTGAGTCTGCAGGTATCGCAGTATTGGCACCAGCTCCTTGTTTTCTTCCTTGATCTTTTCAGCTTTTGCATCAGCTTGTTCTTTGATTAAAGCTTGCTGCGAGTCTATAGCGTAAATTGCCAGTTCATTGGGGAAGAAAAATTAATTTTAACGATATAATTTAATGCGATAATTTAATGGTTTAATTTCTAGTGATGAAAATGTTTTTTTTAAATTTAATGGTTTAATTTCTAGTGATGAAAAACTGCTGATTGAAATAACCATCCATCCACGAAATGGTTTTTGGTCCTTTGATATGTAATATTAGCTATATATGTGTGTTGTACCTGTGACATCTTTGGCTAGATGAGTCGTGCTGCCCGGACGTGACCTCATGGCCCCAAACACTTCGGATTCTGAAATTCTGTCAATCTTATCTTGATTGCGCCCGAAACTTTCCTTCCGTCTCACTGGAGAACCACCCATTCCAGGCTGATTTGAAATCTGCAAAATGGGAGAGATGTGTGAAGATTGCCATTCCGTTGGGTTTGTTGTAAAGAAAGTCAACACAAAATACCACCTTCCGAAGAGAAAGAAATATTTAATTTACCACCTTTCTGGCCATTTTTTTGTCACGTTTCTCATCCTTTTCACGCAGTTTCTCACGGAACAGTTCCTCTTGCTTATGAAGAAAGTCGCGCTCGATGCGTTCTCCGAAAATCTGTCAAACGAAATTCCGTGAATTCTTGCGACCCGATGCGTTTTGATTAATCTGCGATCGATTTACCTTCCTCACTGCCCTCATTAAGCGAAATCCTGCACGCATTTGCCTACGATAACATTTCGGATGACAGAATTGCTGATGCGGACAAATGAAGTTGAAGGAGTTAGACAACTGCACGACTGTCTGTCAGAAGGAATGCAAATAAATGTCAATCATGGTAAAGCTTGGCTGAAACGTTACGTTAAGGCTGAGCCAAAAGGACGCCCACCTTGCAAAACATTACTCATGTGTATTTTGCTTCAAATACTTGTTATAATTGCTAAATTGACTTTTTTCCCCATGTAAAATTGGTCGTCCATTAAGGTTATTTCATATAATTTAAAAATATCTCGTTTTTTAGCGTATAAAAAATTAAATTTGAAATTAACAAAATCAAATTTATGAAATCTTTTACAAATAAACCGGACATTTTCGAGTAATAAAAAATTACGTGCACTCTGTGAAAAGTGAATTGTGAAAGTAATTTTTCTTTTGCATGGTGGGCATCCTTTCGGGTCGACCCCAAGTGCGTTAATTGCCTTCATCCATGGCATGGTGCAGGTCAGTGACACGTCATCATTTTCAATCCCTTCCACCGGACTCTCAGGCTGCTGTTCGTCGCTGAGAATCCCGGGAGAGTCCTCTCCGCTGATGTCGTGCTCGGCGTGCTCACTCGTGTCTGAACGGTCCGAGATGGCACTCACTTTCCTTTTCGATTTAATGCTGTCAGACCTCTTCATTGCTTGAAATATAAATACGTGGATTTGTTTATATTGGAATTACAGATTCTGCACCTTCGATATAAACATGTCCACAAGCTGCTGATGCATTGATAATAATTTCGACAATGGAAATGAAGTATTATGCACATCCAGTCTCCATAGTTACCTGCCTCGTCTTCAGTTTCTTTTTTGCCACTCATTTTCTTCAGCCGGAAACTTCGCCGCTTGAAACTCGCATTCAACGGGCCTGTCGTTGGTCCTCCACGGCGGAGCAAATGTGCCCTCCCTTGGGCTATTTTTCTCCCTGCAAACAGATAACTTTGTCAGAAAGCTGATGTCCTGACGAGGAAAGCACTGCGTGTAACAACAGTTTGATGCTAAATCCAAGCATGCTAAAATGGAGGAACGACATATATTTTGCGTGCAGAGAAGTACGCCATCGATTTCTTGCTCACGAGACAACCAGATACCAGTTCATAAGCACGAATATGTGGCATTTCCAACCTTTTGCATCGCTGTCTACTTTACCCTTCTTTTCTTCCACCGTGGGCGCTTCTTCGCCTGGCATGGTCAGCGTTGTGTTGCTGCTGTTGGCGGACTCGGGCTCTTCGGAGTCTTGGATTACGAAGCTGATTTTTCTTTCGGACTGGTAACCGGCTCCTGAAGGAAATTCACTTAGTTATGATTTCTGTTTGCGTTGTTTTTTTCTGCTCGGTATTTCGACATAGTCACCTGGATGGCCGAAGTCTGGCATTGAAATGAGACTCTGGGCCGAAGTTTGCGAAAATCCCATGCTCCCTAGCCCCATGCTCCATCGACGGTTGGGATTGGGGAGTCTGTCCCAGACTGGCCGGTCTCTGTCGCGGTGGGACATACGTGAAGACTTTGGCAGGTATTGATACGTTTCTCGAAGAAACGCCGTGATTTCCAGCAGCAGCTGGCAGGCCACCAACTTGAGGACCGTAGGACATTCTGAACCCGACTGATTCACGCTTCCCTCGTCCAAAAAATCTTCTTCCTCATCATCCCGCTTCAGTTGTCGCCTTTTGTTCTCATCCGTGATTGGCATTACGATATCTCCCATTTGTATATTTTCTTCCAACATCAGTTCCTCCAGCCTTTTACCAATGGCCTGTCATAAACAATAATTTCTCATTGAAGTCCTGAAGGCTTGTTAGCTTTCCATTATTGGGATGGTTTTGGGCGTATGTCAGGGTGCATTGTCAAGGAAGTAGGAACCAGCTGGTATGAACAATCTGGAAACGCCAGGGAAATTTCGAATTTACATGCAGAAGTCAGGGAAATTTTCATCAGCAAAAATGGTAGGAAACGGAAACTTGAAATGATCAAATTATTAGAAGCAAAAAATGTTAGGCTTTCAATGAAGCAATTCGATTTGAAAAAGAGTATTTTAGGTTTTCAACTTTTCAAATACCGTATTTACTCTAGAATAAGTCGCACTCCATAGTTCTAAGCATAACTTTTTTTTGGAGGGGGGGGGGGGGGGGGGA
>JAQIXS010005422.1:0-12650 GCA_034700785.1 Rossiulus vilnensis
ATCGGAAAATCCCCTTCGAATTTCACGCTTTGTCTTGGTGATTCACTTGGTCGTGTCCTGTGGTCTTTCTTTCTTTTTTATTTTGCCAGAAAAAAAACACCCAACGTGTTTTGTTTCTTGTGTTTCTTTTTCGCTTCAATAAGTAGCGGTCGCCCTATACCGAGTACTGTAGGATTTGTCCTTGCCACTCGTTTAGGGAAGGTCAAAGAGGTAAATAAAACGACTACCTGTCTGAACTATGAATGCTGCTTGCACTGTAACAAGGCTGCAGCGCACGTCATTTTTCGAACCAAAATAGTAATAAAAGAAAATTTGAAAGAAAATCGTTTTGCATGGTAATCACGCGAGCGGAGGGGCGCGTTTCTTCGCGAGCAGAAATTGTAGCAGTTTTTGTGGCAATTTCCAAAACGTACAGGGTGAAGCGTGAAGTGGGTTTAGCACGAAATTATTTGCGATTTCCTATCACTCTGCTCAGGAGTTGCGTTTGAAGAGCAGATACATACAGTTACGACCAGTAACATCTTGTTGTTGCTAGGCCTGATTAATTTTCCTACACAGGCTAAAACAGTTGGGCAGTAATTCAACCACTGAAATCTTCGAAATTACAAAGCGTCTAATCTCGAGAACCATTTGACTCTTAAATTGTTAAAAATGGCTTCCAAAAAATGGTTTTGCAAACCATCCACTTGGTCTTAAACAGAAAACGTTTTGTTACTGAGTGGTCCCCAGAACCATGTGGCTAGGCTATTGCTACATCTGAAAACTTAGTGCTTTATTCTTAAAGGGCATCAAAAGATTTCTTTCATTTCAAGCATAGTCCTAAAAGCATTTACGGCTAGCCTCGGTTTCGATGTAAATAATTGAATTTGGCATTGATTTTGGGCTTATTTATTTGATGAACAATGATGTCAAACCATTATTCGTCATGTACGTATAAGACGTACATGTCTGAGGCTAATGTAATATGGCTTGGGAATCACAAAAGGTCTTCAGTCAAAGGTTTCCGTTTCATGTTTCACACGGATCTCGTATCTATACCCTGTATTATCTTGCTGCGCATGCAACTCTCGAATTCGAGATCGCCATAAATGACGTCATTGCTGGTATTGTTTGAATGTTATTGGCGAATGCTTCTGGGGACAAATCACTATAGTTATAGATCCAGCAGAAATATTTTGTGTTGCAAGTGGTCGTTATTAAACGAACGAAAAAATCAGGTGTTTCCGGATCTGCTCTTAAGAAGACCACAAGAGGGATATAAACCATTTTTCAGTCAAAATCAGATTCTTTAGCGCACTTATTCTTTAAAAAATGTCATGCATCTGTTCGATAAATCCAGCACACGCATGGATATTTTACGATTTCTATTTTAGGATTCATTTTGCATGTTCTGTGTTTAAAGAAAGCCAAGCTACGTTGCCAGAACCTAAAACGCTAAAACGAATAAAATATGACATGCGTTCATCTTAATTTTAAATAGCCAGACGCGCACTTGCGCTAAAAAAAGCTTCTTTTTCACTTACTCAACTTGTGCGAGTTTCTCAATGTGTCGGTTGCATGCATAAGGCAGCTTTTGCATCACCATAAATTGGATGTCTTCAGAGAGGGTGGCCTACACTAATGTGGCAAACACGTATTTATGTACGTTGTGCATGCATCTCCCGCCTATGCCTCGTTTGCCAAACTTTTCAATATTCAAAGCACGGATGCAAGTCCTTGGATATTTAATATGAGCACTAGCCAGATGGAAATGGATTTGGAGGACCTTAGATGGGGAAAGTAAAAACATATTTACTATGCATTAAGCAACTCGAATCCATTAAAGGATGCTTCGAAGGCCCATCGCTCAATCGACATGCAATTGGAGTTGGGTCCTGAAACAGGGATTACATTTGATCAGTTTAAACAGATGTTCAAAACAGCGTGTTGATTCATCTTGTTCATCAAACAACTACATGCCAAATGTATGTTTGCCAACCGTAAAAGGCTTAGTTACTCCGCGCTCTTTAACCAGATAAGCAACCTTGCATTTTTAATTCCAATTTAGTAAACGCATCAATCTTTTTTCTTCACCAACCCTGGGTCCTAATGAAAAACGAAGTACCAAATTTCGTGGTAGACCAGATTTCGCTCTGTTGTCTTTCTATTTCATCTTCTTTTCTCATCTATGAGAATCTCCACTGGTGCAACGAGCATATGAATTGTACCGTAGGGTGTACCAAAAATGAAATACTGGATTTACTTGGAAACATATGATTCACAGTAAAGTTTTTCTCAGACAATAATCACCTTACTGCCGTAAGAGGAATTTTTTTTGCTCCTGAAATATACCGTGTAGTGGGCGTCGAATACAAAGCACATTATCTGGAATTGGATAAGAAAATGGTGTGGCAAAGAATAAAGAGAACGATTTGGGAGCCCCAAAACGGGAATTATTTAACTTTCATGCTTTTTTAAATGTTTGAAGAGGAAAAGCACGTCGGAGGACCTCGCTCCGGTCTGGCAAATAACAAATTGCGGACGTTTCGCGCATTGCAGATTGGAAAAGGTTCTATATAAAAGTTCAGTCTTGCACTGAACAATACTTCATGCGAAAAATGTATACATATATGCATTTCATGTATTCCGCCAGAGGTTCTGAAAGTGATTCAGTACTTTCATTTTTTTTTTATTACAAACCGGTGAAAACAAGAGCCAGTTAGACAGCGCTCTAATTTCAAAGATTCAAATCACGACATTGTGACGTCATAAGTACTCATTTTGCGTCAGTTTACTATTCACCATTTCTGAATTTCTTATACAGCACTTTTATACGGAAGACTAGAGAAAAGCTGGTGCTGTTGGTGTTATACAGGATGCCCAAAAGGTACACACAATAATGCTAATTCAATGTAAGCGTCCGAATATAGTATGGAAATGAAACTATTGCTTTTCAACTATTCATTTCCCCTGTCTCCACCATTTACTTTTGTTTTCGGATTTCCTATACACATTTGCAATGTTCACACTTAATGTATCTGATGTTCCATTTCAAATGAAAAAGTCAATGGCATATTTTATTTACTGAATGAACTGAGAAAGTACACACATTTTTAGGGCATATTATTCCTTAACATGTGGACGTCATACGCCTAGAAACACTGGGTTACAGAAACACTGACCACCACCAAGCTCCACAGAGTAGGTCATACACAGCATAAACATACAACCTTTTGTTAAGTATATGCCGATAAAGGCGCTTCGATCAGCAGGCCAAACAGTCGTCACGTCGCGTCGGTATTATAATAAAAGCATTATAAGATTTTTGTGTTTGCATTACTGCAACGTCTACACGTCACTGCGCCAGCGCCATTCATGTGGCTTTTAATTTTCCATCAATGCAACTCCACCATACTTCACGCTGTGCTGGGCGATGAACAAAAAACATTCTCTTCAGATAACAAATTTTCTTTCTTATCAAAACCAATTTCTTTCGATTCTGATTTCCCCGAAATATAATATAAACGCACCATGGGGGCAGTGAATAACCACTGACCCGTGCATCATTCCAAAATTATTCCCCGGGCAAGGACACTTGGGGGGCCACTCGATTCAGCTCGTTTCGCTCCCAGATAAACGAACGAATTTCCATTGAACATCCAAAAAGCCGAGAAAACGAGGGAGAAAATTGATAAATGTATCTTAAGACGATGAACGGAGAAGAAAAAAAATCAAATAAAATAAGCTTGTAACTCTCTTGGTGGCACTCATGCATGGAACTGAAATTAAGTATAGAAGCAGAAGACCTTCGTTCTGTTTTTCGTCTCTCATAATGGCCCATGCAGCATTTAAGTTATTTCCAATCTATATATACATGTGTATGTATGTTCAAAAACGCATTAGTGCAGTAGAATGGAATAGTGTGTTCAAGCGTAACAGTGTTATTACTATAATAACATAGGCCTAGCTGCGTTTCAGAACAAAAAAATATATAAAAAATATACTTTGTATGAACATCTGTTATACTGCTGTAAACGGGAAAACTCAAAGGCACTGCCGTCTAGAAAGTACCCAATTTTTCTCCATTTTTCAATGGGATGTCTTCAAGCAGTGACGTATATACATGTTTTTAATTTTCGAATGGCGTTAAGGGAAACCCTCAACAGACCCAAATGATATCGAACGTACGTGTTTCGATTTTCAGTATTTCTGCACAGTTTTTCGCTTTCCTGTAACGTTTGAGGAGCGAAAATGGTCACGAACGATGGATTGCAACCAGCTGTGAGAATGACTGATGCATACAGGGTCAATTCCACGAAACATGCTGCCTTCGTTGATAAATATGCGTCATTTGCGATCATCTAAAAGCCAGCGGGTTTTTCGAAAATTAATACAACGAGTAATTTTTTGAGGTCGGCAAGTGCATTCAATGCGAGTGCCATGAATTTTAATTATCCACACTGCATACTAGGCGGTATGACTGAAGAAATGATGTCAATACCAAAAGGTCTTCTTCCTTGACTCGCGCTGACCAACTCACGCAGAAGTCTGGTTTTTTAATTAGTCGCTGCAGATCGAGAAAATATTTGGTTGAAAGGACACGGTTAACATAATCACAAATAAGCCGTCGGTCTTGTGCCGAGTTGGATTGCTACATGTAGCTGTTTGAAATTTTAAGCTCACTTGTCCATCATTATTTAATCCCTTTTTAACTGCGATGATTTGCAAAGAATAGTAAAGGAGAAATTGAGAGAAAAATTCACACCGTGATGGCAAAGTAATAAAGTTAATAAGTGCATTGTAATTGTGGTGCTAACAGCATTTGAAACCCAGTAAAAACTATGGATCAATGCAGTTGATAGCTTTAAGAACTGCTTAATAATGTATAAATAACACAAAACAACGTTACAGAACCATGTTCTCGGTAAAATGGTGCATGGCTGGCAAATGTTGAGGTAAATGTTCGCACGGTTTGTTGATGCCAGTTTTTAAATGAAAACTGCAGTCAAACTTTCCCACTTTAGCACGTTTTTTCTCAACGACCTTAAACAAAAAAAGTACTTCTTCCTTTACACAATGGAAAATCGTGTCCAAAATGCGTCTCAGCTATTAACCCAAGTTGGGTTATGGCATGGGTGCCACGCAGACACGTATTCTACGCCTATCCTCCACAATATTCTTGTCTTTATGGCAATTTTACAGCACGCTAGAGATTAAAGAATGACACGTCATTTGCCAGCATATACTGGCACTTAAGAAAAGCCCCTTGTACCCAACGAGAAAAAAGAGATTGAGGCGTAAAATTGTGATATGTTACATAGAGGTAATCGTACATCAGCTTTTCTATAAAGGCAACTAGCGGAACACAGAAATAAGCTTAGTCCCTAAAGCTTCACAATTTCATCAATTTGTCAGCTGAGCAACTAATTTCGACTGTGAAAATTAAGCTCATTGCCTAGTGGTACGACGCATCAACCCTTTTTATGGTCGGTTTAATGGGACATCCCTCCAATCAACAGCGAACAATAAAGTGTTGGCGCAGCAATCGTAAATTACATTTGATTGCAACAAATACGATTAGAAATTTTTCTGTGAAACCACTTCATTTGTGACAGGCTAAGAAATAGTGTTTAAAGTGCCCGCGATCTTCGGCGTCTTTTGAAATACTGAAATGGTTCCAAAGGATTCATAAAAATGGGCAACGACTACCATTCATCTATTAAGTTCCTTTAAGACCCGGCTTTTCATCCAATAACATTCTGGAAGACATGCAGCGGAATAATCCATTCGATTTTTTTTTAGCTGAAATGCTTAATCCACACGGCCATTGTATCAGTGACTTATGACCATTGGCTAGCTATTTAAAGAAAATGGAAAAAAAAGAAAAGTTTTCCAACGAAAGTTTCAACTTTTAGTGAAAATAAACTTTCTTCTATTGGCAATGAAACATTGGTTAAAAGTTGTAGGGGCTCATCGCCCTTAAATATATGTATTACAATGAAAGTATTGCACACCCCTCTCATGCCCACTTATGAAACTTCGAACCCGTTCTAATCCATACAATTGGTATTTTTTTCTGCATGCGATCATACGTTGGAATTCTCTTCCAAAGGATAGCCCTGAGCTAACAGATATTCAGTTTGACAATGATGATGGTGGTGACCATCAAGTTGAATAATAAAAAAGAACCACATGGCGATTCTTCGCTGACAGTTATGTAGCGAGTTGAGTTGAATTGCATTGAATTGAAAATTTCAAAGGTAGAAACATGCAGCAAAACAATTCACCACATTTTGCACAGCTGATTTCAATACTGATTTTCGAGTGATGGCATAGAAGAAATCCTGCTCTACGTATAGCGAAAAATTCACCACATTTCCCAAAGCTGACTCTTGCCATCGTGGTTCTGATTTTACAATCATGGTACACAATACTGGTTCTACAGATACGTTTGTGGTAATTACGGCATATCGCATACAGATTACAATCGCATGGCGAACGTAAGTCTGTTTGACGACCAATAAAAAAGGTGTAGAAGGCGACTGATTGCCTCTGCTATCTGCGGCCTGCATGCTGGTCTGTGCGGTGTCAGAGATTTAATACCCGTATGGATCACGGCTCTAAGCAGATACACTTGCACTGACAGTTCGGCGCTGCTTTGTCACGTTCTACAACATCGCTTATTTTTTTAGAATGCACGTACTTTTTCTGACCTGTCATGAAGCCGCTTTTTCCACTCCATTTGCCCACGAAACTATGCATGCACGAAGGTGGTTGCTGGTTGAGGACCGTCGCGTCGCCTTCGAGAATTCCTGCGGACCAGGTCTGGCGGAATTCAAAACTCCCGAGTTTGCGCGTGTGATTTATGTTCCAACCTGGCAACAGGCAGAGTAATCTGTAACCACAAGCAACAACGAACGTCTCGAAACAACAAACCCAGAGACGAGAGTTGGGCTTAGCAATGCCACCGCCAATTCCTTTCTACGCTTCCAGCCTCGAGGATTGCGTATGACCTTCCTTCCTTTCCCATTGTTATTACTATATCATCTCTGATTATATATGCATTCTGCCCATTTGGCTCCACGCTGACACCCATTTGCTCCGCTGTCAGGGTCACCGACGTTATCGATCTCGGCGCTTTTCTTGAAAATTGTAACCACGTTTACCTAGCTCGTTAATGACGGACATAGAGCATAGCAAGCATTCCTGGCTGCTTAATTGGAGGCCAACGTCTATTATTACTGACTCTGCATGCAGAGCGGCTTTCGCAGAAGCTCAACCAGGAGCTCTTGCTCGAGCCTGGAGTAAAAACACCAAAATTACCCATGGAACCCGCGGGCATTGCACCTTCAATGGCGTCACGAGCGCCAAGATTTGTTGAAAATCGAAGGCCCGTGGTGGTCAGCTTGTAGTGCAATCATCTTCCGCTGTGCTTGGTACGCTTTTTCCCGCATTTCTTGGACTTCAGGAATTGAGTCCAAACGCTGGTCGATCGTTTTGAAGCCAAATATTTGACGTCCACTAATCCTGGTCTTCGAGCTCTTTGACACCTTCGGAACTCCCATAAAACTGATAGATTTTGTTTGGCCTTTGGTAGTTGCTGTTTGTCCGCCTATCATGGATATTGCTGACCTTAATCTCTCGTGGGTCCGAAGAAAATCAAAATGCACCATTACGGAGAGCTCTTCTATTTGGCTTTATTAGGGTCCCTCCATTTTGGACGGTATTGTGGTGATGTGATCGTAAGACTTTGGAGGATGGCCTCCCATCGATCTCTAAACCACTTATCTAGTATGGCAGGATACGTGTTTTTATGCAGTGTAAAAAAATAAATACACACCGATAAGGTCACATCACGTTTTCTGGGAAAATTGTTCGTGTTCACTAAACGTTGAAATGGAGCTGGCGACTATTTTTTATATTCATTGTTTGCTTTCATGCTCAATAGAAAATTTGCAGCTGAACAATTATTTCAGCCTGTCTTTATCTGGAAATTCTGCTAATCTCGCCGCTAAAATAAACAGGTGTTTAAATGCAGTTTCATGTGCAGCGTATACTTGTATCCTGTTTACTATGCTTTTTTAAACCGTATCTGAAAATATGTTTATGTGGTGTCTTCTCAGCGAAATAGGTTAAATGGTTAATATAAATAATTGGCAATTTTTTGTGCTGTACAGCTTTCCAGGAATTAGTGCTCATTTTCTAACCTTGCATGACAGCGAATTTAAAACCTAATTTATATAAATGAGGCGAAAACGTTCGTTTACATTTTACAAATTTAATTGTTTTGTTAATTGCTTGCATGTTGCATCATGATAATAGCCGCGCAGAATTAAAAGTATACGCGCCTTGCATACATATTTAATGAAGTTTACAATTCAAGCGTTTAATTAGCAGAATATCGTTATGTGAATTTCAATAATTCGTCTTAATCTGAAATAATTAAGATTTTGTTTTCCTAATATGCAATAGAAGGTATGACTACCAATATTTCAAATCATATATTCCATTATAAATTCATATCTTAATTTCTAACTGCGCGCGATGTCTGAAAATTATATTTATTCTTCTGACTTCGTTGCACGTATCATAAATAGGAATATTCGTCGTGTAAATGTTAGTTTTGCCAACCATATATCATATACAGTAAGTTATCCAATTATTCGTAATGGAAAGTGAAAATATTATAAAGGGCAACAACCCTTTCACACAATGACATTTGCTTGTCTGATATAAAGCAGATGCACTTTGTTAGCTTACATGTGTTAGTAATGGAGGGTCCTGAGAGTTCACCAAATGTAAGCGCATGAAAGTGACATTGTAACTGGCAAAACAAAAATATATATATATATACATGTATATGTAAAAACTTTTACAATCATATATACTCCAATTTCAGACAAAGGAATACAAAAAGTGTACATTATGATGTTCAGGACTAAGTCTTCACGCATGTGTTATGTTACACAGTTACTCAATGAATATTCCTAATTATGATATTTACAAAAAAAGATGTTCACACAATTTTCCAAAATGGAAACTAAAATGAAAGTGCAAAGCTGTTGATTTCTAGTTTTTCGCGCATAAAAAAGCATCTCTTCCAGTATTTTCTTGCCGTAAATTGCATTTAATATTTAATATCACTGATATAAAGCGTGTAATGTCAATGATACTGCATTCGAAATCGAAATCAATTTGTGTTGGTAACGCCAAGAGATACTTCAACGTTTAAGGGCATCACTCATTAAGGTGCAATATTCTCTGCTCAACGATTCTTTCTTACGTTTACAAGGAATGCAAAGAGCAAATTAAATTTAAAACATACGCCGCACGTGCGCAAATAATTAACAGCCCAGAGAAAAGGGTTCTCCCTAGATTCCTAAACAAGGAAGAAAATGAAAAGCGGATGACGGCATTAACCACAGTTCAAGAGCACTTGAGAATGAGAATGTGCCGTCAGGTAAACAGTGTGTCAAGGATGGCTGCTTTTGAAAAAGTATGTGGGAGTGCCGGGTGGTGAGCGCATGACACGGCCATGTGGTTGGAAACACCTGGAGAAACAGCGCTTGTCATGCACTTACTCCGGCTCAAGGTTGGTGTTATGACAAGGTGACCAACATTATCAGCTGGTTGATGCATGTGTTTTGGTATAAGACTCGCTAGGCTAAAACCCAGAGATCTTAAGTGCTGAATCAAAAATTCTTAAACCAAGGTTTATCTTAATCAAGGTTGGTCAGAAACGAGACAGGGTTACAATCGTGTTTTAAAAGAGGGGACATCCAAAATGTATCAGGAACACCGTTTAATTAATGCCTTTATGAGAACACTGAAGGGGATGAGGTCATTATCGTTTGTTATGCAATTCTGAAGAAATGAAATCACTCAGAAGATTACTTGCTGCGTGCCTCCTTTATTTTAGGAGCAGTCGAACCAAACGTAAATTGAGCGATTATAGGGTTGATTGGTTAATTAATGTTATGAGCAGAAATGATTTAAGCACGTGATTGTTCAAGTGAATACATTTTTCACTTTCCCAATTATGCCTGAAATGATAGCATTATATAAAACAGCCCCTTAGTGAATGATATAAAATCTCCATGTGAATATTCTTTTCTGCATCGTAACACTGTTTCGTCCGTTTCCCCCCGTTTTTTTATTAAATTAAGAGTTATTATTTTCTTCTAATTCTTGAAAATAATAATAATAATGAAAGTTATTGAAAAAAATGAGGCTCTCTTTCTTTTGTTTAACAAATTCACAACTGTACATGTCAAATAAAACCCGGTTCTTTTTATGGCCTATTGCTAATTATTTAATCGTATTAATATTTAACAGTGCAATTTTAGTAATATACATACAACATGCTAAACGATCAGTGTTAATGGTTACATTTTGTATGAAATATAATCATTAGGCAATGAGTAACATTTTATTAAAAATGAGTAGCAAATACTTGTACATTTTGTACGTCTGATAAAAAATAAATAAATGGGAATAAGAAGAAATGTTTTCACTATTTTTCACTGTTTTTAAGTGAAAAAGGAGAAAGCACAGTACAGTGAGTTCTTCAAAATATGCTAACAATGAAGAAGTGAAATAAAAGTCCTAGCAAGAGGATTAATGTAATAGCAATTGAAACGTATAGATATTGTAATTTTTCTCGCATTTCTCGTATGACTATATCTTCATTAGTATCCTAAATTCCATTTAAAGGTATTTCAATATATTTTCAACTGACACTTACCACAAGTTTTATTAATCTATAAAACATTACCAATTCCAAAACTTACTATTCGTACTTATATCGTTCCGGATTTTATCCCCACTAAAACGATGCAAGCATTTTAGATCTCGTTCAAAAATCATTATTTAATCCATATTAAAAAACCAAAACACTACAAAAGCAATTTAAACTACATGCAAAATCAGTCCTAAGTTGTCTTCATCAGTCCATAAGTCACAAGTTATGAATAATTCGTTCTTGAATGCTCATTAATCGTAAAATGCCTTTTTAGCAGTTAATGCGAATTTCGCCTAATCAAAACCTTCCACAATAAAATTCAAATCGGGCGCCAACTCAAACTGGAGAAATACATGTGGCGGGTACGTAGCGACCTCTGTTGGTCGTTTTCGGCAACCTATTACCGACACTGGAAAAAATAATAAGGCTTTTAATTGCAAAAAAATAAGTATCTAATGGGTGTCTAGTGATTTGGTACGCATTAATTATTACTGTGGAAGGTCAATGAAATACACCATGTATATGCAATTCGTAAATGCAGAACAATTAGGGTTGGTGAACAGGAGTTTTCCTAGCCGTATCGATGCATTTTGCTTTGATATCAAAGCTATTTCGGTAAATTACCAGTAAAAATAGATCATATTTGATGGTAAAAACCCATGAAAGTGGTAAAAAGCCGTGTGTTGCATGGTAATCATGTATCGCTGACAGTGTCACCATACAGTACAAATACTCATCAGTGGCTCTTGCATGCATACCGTTCTGGGGTGCACAGATATGGGAACACAACATACCTTCAATTATCGTTTATAATCACGATGTAAGAAGATGGTCCAACGTAAAGAAATTAAAAGAGTGAGCGAGGTACTCACATGGGAAACAGGAAGAGATTTCAGGTGGTCGGTCGTCAGGGCTGTTTCAGAAGGCGTTCAGCGGCAGTTTAAGGTGTCTATTGATTGCATGGCAGTGGACAACACACCTGACGATCGAAATATTGCAGGGTGGACTAGAAATCGATCACAATTGGATTTTCGGCAATGATTTTTGGTGGGAACGATTCAGTGGAGGCCTTGACAGTCCCATTTTTCTTAGCCCCTGAAACCTCTTTCAATGTTGTGGAGTCCGGAAAACAGCAATTGGTATCGTCTGCAAGTTGGATGTCGATTTTTCGAAGAGGTGCCTGCTTGCAATTTGGCTAATTTGGTTGTACAGGGTGTCCAAGAATATTTGATGAACAAAAACGTGATTTCCATAGTTTCTAGGTACAATTATCTTATTCCCCTAAGTGAATTGATTTCAGGGGAATGTAGTAAGCATCCTATTCAAAATAATTCCGCTTTCCCTGTATTTTTTTTAGATGTCTTATGCATGTATGCAGTGTGGCCCTCCGGATGACACTTGTACCCCGCCCCCTTCCTTGAATCCTTGTGTGTCAACCTGTTGCTTTTCGACTTGGGTGGATTGGAACGGTTCCAGAATTCTTGGAAGGGGACAAATATGTAGTTTATTTAAGATGCGTTGTATTTATTTTATGCAAATCTAATTGATTGATTTGATTGATTGATATGGAGTAATCAAAATTTTTGAGGGGATTATTTCTGGGCGCTATGTGATTCAACGCGCAGTTCCAAAGCATTCTGGAATGTTCTTTTCGCACATATTTTTCCATAAGCTACATTGCAAACGTTCCACTGTTTATCGTCCTTCGCGTTTCACGCCATCCGTGGCGTTCGGGAATTTTGTTTTCGAGCTCGTTTTTCTAGAAGCTCCAACTATATAAACGCGCGCTATCCGACCCCAGTAGCGCTTGTTGCTTGTTGAAAGCTAATCACATCTACCTGTGTGCTAACATGTTGTGAGTAGCCGGTCACCTCTTTCCCACGCCAAGCAGCTGGACCAGGAAATTGACCATGCCTCGGGGCCCTTACCA
>JAQIXS010005423.1:0-12648 GCA_034700785.1 Rossiulus vilnensis
ATAACGATATCGCATTGCCTTCATCGACATTTTTTTTAATAGTTAACGGGAGATTTATGTATCCCTGGGGTGGGGTGGCTAATGGGGCGGTTGCACCCAGATGGCGCTGGTGGTCGCCCAGCGTAACCACCTTGTAATGACCGATCGATAATTATAGCGTCATCGAGAAATAATTGGAGAAAAAACCAACTAGCGGTCGCCATCTTTGCTGTAATTAAACTTTTTTCCCCAAAGAGCATCGATCCCATTGATCCCAAATCTAAAAAGTATACCCCTAATTACATGAACCAAGTACCATAAATGGTCAGGATGACGTCAGTTTGTAATGACCAGTTTGTCAGTTTGTAAAAAAAATTAAAATAAAATAAAAGTTATTTGAATGTTCCTGACATTGGTCGTCCTATTTCTATACTGATGACGTTTACCGATCACAAACCTCCATATCTTTGAGTTAAACTCGGAATAAAAATGGTGGTTATTTGTGGACATAGTTGATAACAGTTCGTCATATTGGTCAGTAATGACTGAAAAATGAGGTCATTATGTTGGATATAATGACCAATAAATGACTTCTCTTATGGGATAGGATGGCTTCTGTTGTAAATAAATGACCTACGAAATTTTCACATACTGTTTTCGTGTATCTTCAATGTCCCCATTAATTTTTTTTATATAAAATTAAGTACATCAAAGTATCTAGTGGTCATTAGTCATTACCGTTCATCGGATCTACTTAATTAGAACCTTCAGACACCCTGTATTTGGATGTTCCTGATGTTCGGGTTTGATCCTTTCCTCCCCCCCACCCTCCTATTAATTCTAAGTGTGCAAATATACTTCATTATCCTCCTAATGTTATAGCTTTGTAACATTATTTTGAACTTTTTCGTTACTACGAGAAACAACACGTTTAACACTTAACAACTAAATTGCGAGGATAAACTTAAAACCCTTAGTTCGAATTTCACTACACTTGTTTACACTATAATTTGTTAATGAACAAGATGGAAATATTGAAGCATGAAATTGCTTCGATGACTCTAATCAACGCTTGTTGCCTGGCTCGAGTTTTGGTAATCAGCTTTTCTCCCAGAATGGCTTATATCTTTTAAGAATAGGTCCTCGGCTAGGCTTATTGTTATTATTATTATTATCATCTTTGGTCTTTAACGGTACATGTACTGCTTTCTTGGCTCCTGATGTTGAAAGGACCGTCCATAAAGATGGTCCTAGCTGGATGGGGTTTCGTAAAATAGAAGTTTGACTTTTTTGGCCTTCCAATGTTTATGACTTGCACCAAAAGTTTACAGTTAAAGGGTGCCATATCATAACGTTTTAAATGCAGTAAGTTGGGACACCCTTGTGGAGTGAAATTGACTTTCAAGTGGCTTTGTCTCTCATCGAACATAATGCTAATGTGAAACACCAGTTTGCAGTGGTCAATAACGGAGTATTTCTTGATTGGATGGAAAGTCCAGAAAAAAAATATTTGAACTTTAAAAACCGCAAATATCAATTGGGGGAAAATTATAAATATCACTAAAACAAACAGTGCAATGCGCGAATAACCCACTGCTGTCCCCATTTTCAAATCCTGCACGCTGGCTTGAAAGTAAACCTCGATAAAGTGGACACAAATAATACGTTTCAGAAGTGAGTTTAATCCTAGACGCCAAAATGAACGAATATTATAAATGACCTCAATGTGTGCTGCTGCCATACTTGCCACGAGAGAAGGTGCTTTGAAGAACGTTTATTGGAAGTGCATAACATGTGGCACATACGACGTTATGTAAAAAAAAGGTCGAAAACACGATTTTCTCTTAAGTTCTCGTTTCTATTTTTGTAATGTCTGTTATCGTTATTGTTGGGGACATTGTGACAGGACACATTGGAAGAGTTTTAGTGGAAGTTCTTTATGGACAGCCCCAAACTGTAGCGCCCTCCCCTATTAGCTCTTCATTGCTCAATGCATTTCGGATCCAAGTTTTACTTTGTTGTTGTTTTGTTGTTGTCACCCTCCCTTCCTGCCCTCTCCTCCCAATCTCCGACCCTTGAACACTGCCCTGGGACAACCATAACCATGCAGCGCAGAAAAATGGGGCGTGCTGGCGTTTTAGGGGGCTCCTCGATTTCGCCTAATTAATGGTAAACACGGCACCCGTAAATTACTCGCAAGATCCATGAATCCTTAATACCTAATCATTAGGGAACAATGTGCTAATAACGTTCGCTGGATTTGCCTTTTCCCTCGCTCGCTATTCGCGCTTAATAAACCCTTTCGCTCACGCCTTATTTATGGCAGCCGAAGTGGTTAAAACCCCTTGCCGAAAATGGCCGACTTCCGGTTAAAGGCGACATATTGCACCCCTTTCTCTCTCCAGAACAAGTCACCGAACGTACAGTAGATAAAGTGGTAAACGTGTTTGGAACCGTATTTAAAGTCCACTTTAAGGACACCCTACAACATTGTCGTCACAATTGGACACCCCTAAGCTCCGTCCCAGGGTAGCACGGGTGCCCATGCACTGCGTTTGTGAATTTATTTTGACGAAAAGACGTCGTTTCTAATTGATAAAAGAAAACCTTGATGTCATTAATTCTCCTCTCATGTATCGTTTGGCGTTTTATTTGCATTCTTAAGTTTCAAATTAACACAAATAAACGCAGTACATGGGATATGACCACATGAGGTTATATATGCCATACCTGACCATGTACATGTATGAACGTATATTGACATCGCCATGCATGTCAAGTTTAGGTAAAGTTATACGTGGTTGCATACTTCACATACTAGATAATCTATTTTCTGCAAAAGATAATCGTATTAGTGCTAACTTCCCTTAAGCAAATCTACATTCTACATGCCAATGTCAATAAAATTTGAACTATACCTAAAGTTACTGTATTATATTTGCCAAGTATGAACATATGGCGAGATATATGTATGGCCATTTTAGTTAAGAATATGGTTAGGAATGTTATAGTCTCATATAAACAGTATATGGACATATATGACCCTATAGGGTTATCTATCTGTGTTTATTATCTAGTCTAAACCATACATGGAATAAGTCATATATGGCTTTATAATTTAACTGTTCATTACTTCGGGATTTAAAAGTTATTAAAATTGGCGTCATTTTTGGATTAACAGGTTGTTATATTAAGAACAATGCCTTATGCTGTCAAGTACGTAAGTTGATACAAGTTTCTAAGACAACGACTGATTTTCAAAAGGAAAAACAAACAAAGAAAACCTATCGGATCATTATCAACTAGTAAGCTAGTCTGGGAGGAATCTGTTTCAGAATTTGCCAGCATTTTATAATTTCTGAATTGCACCTGACATTTCCCTTATTTCGCACTCTTGTTTAATACATCGCAGATTTGTTTTGTTAAAGCTCTTACGGTGTCACCAGGGTTACCAGATATCTGTCAAATATCCTCTATCGTTAGACAGAACTTGCATAGGCCCTCGTAATCAAAATCAATACCGGTACTGATCCCAATTATTGCCAGTATCAGTCGATTTCCTGATTTGCTTTCGAAAATGTCTTTTGTTTTCAAGTTCGGTTTTGAAGACGCTTACGTAATGCTTATAAAAGTTTTTTAAAAGAATCTCTGCGCATTGTGTTATTAAAAGTTGTGAGAACACCAGTCATCTTTGGAGTGTTTGTTGTTGTTGTTTATTGCACGAAATATCCAGTTTTTCAGCAACAAACAACTCGCACTAATGATAGGAAATGGAAATTGTTGAGGAGATCGTTTCATCGAAATAAATCAGCCTTATAGTATTTACTTTTCCATTAAAGTTTTGATTTTCGAAGTTGACTTAATTGGCAATATGGCGCCCTGTCCTTTTGTTGTCGTTGCGTGTCTATCGATGCCCTTGAAATTTTAAGGGAGTATTAATAGGCTGAGTGTCATTGCCGGAAATATGTACTTCCTGGGGAAATGCGAATTAACAGTGAAATTTCGACAAACATGTTTTCTGCATTGTTGATATCCGATGGTTTCTGCCAAGTTTCGGCAAGTTTTTGGTGTATTTTCTTGGAGAGGGGAAAGTCATCGATGGAGATTTTGATAATTATAATTGGATGGCATTAAATTGACATTAGTCGATTATATCAGGTTTCCCACTGACCTTGAATGCCTGGAATTGTTAGGAAGGTAGTAACAACATGCTAAAATCAGGAAAATTTCAAATTTTCTTAAAAAGGTCAGGGAATTTTCATCAGAGAAAATGCCAGTCTTAAATTGCCATAATCTCAAATGATTAATAGTTTGATTCTGCTCAGAAGAGTGCGTATCTAGGCACAGTTGTACAATTATAAGGGAATTTTCCTATTTTCCATAGCACACTTTCAATCTTTGTAATAATCAATAATATTTTGCTTCCGTTTTATTCTAAAAACGGTTTTGATTTGATAAGTAAAGATTTTTCTAAAAAACATGAAAAGTCAGGGAAGTTGAGAATTTTATTTCGGTGGGAACTCTGTATGCTAGAAGCAAGCTAATTAAAAATTAAATGTACTCAAGACTGATAACGTTTCTTGAAATTTCAAAAAGCAATTCAAATGTTTGATTTAGATGTAGGCAGTTAGTAATTGGGATCACTTGTTTCTTGAAAAGTCATTGATTCTACATTAGCAAATTCTGAGGACCCGACTAGCCATGAATTGTGGTAGTTTTCCACAATGGTAAATCAATCTAAATGTTATTGGTTTTGATGTACTCTCACATGTGTACTCTTGGTGCTGACAGCTGGTACCGCTGTCCAGTGACGTCAGCTTCCTGCCTTACCTGGGCCATGAAAAGTAATTAATTTTTCCTCAACCGTTTAACACCTGTGACGGAATGAGTTTCAGACAATAAAGCCGGTACACGCACAAAAAAAACCAAGGAGTTTACTTTTTAAAAAACGCTAATTTCTCGCATTATTCCTACCCTGCCTCGCATTTCACGGTTCAGCCCCTTTAACTGTAAACAGCAAACCTCCGTATTTCACTCGTTGGAGGGCGTTTGGGTGGCCCTGACATAAGGGAAAGGGGGCGCCACGGGCGTACACCACGCCGGGCACGAGCACCATCTGCCGCGCGGAATTTTGGGGCACCCATCCGTGATCCACCGGATCACATTGATCACTCGGACGACGCATAGGCAACTGATCAATGGCAGATGTCAGAAAGCCAGTAAGAAGCACTGTTGATGAACTGGCAAATTGCAGGCAAGTGTGGGATGATTGTTAAGTGAGATCTAACAGTTGTCAGTTTGCTAGAACTTACAATTGTCAGAATGTCAAAATGCTTCAATTCAATTTAACACATTACCCTATACTGTTAGCAAAGAAATGCCATGTGGTAGGAGGGTGTAATCCATCAACCCATTTTGATCGTCACCATCATCAATTCCAAAATAATTTTTGGCTAAAAATGGCAGCCAGAAATCCGCAATTTTTAAGTTTGGAATCAATTCAGTTCAACCCAAATGACACTCAAATCCAAATAGAAAATGTATTAATCTTTTGGAAATTTTTAATGATACTAGCTAAAATGGATATTTACTCAATTCAATTTCTAAGACCAGTTATTATTATGCTGATAACCGTTTTGAACCATTTAATAAAAAAACTAAATAAATTGGGTTACAAATACCACGTGCTGAACGAGCCCTTTCAGGGAAATACTCTGAAATTTTGAGCGGCACTTTCAATGGAAATGTGCTATACTGAGGAATTGTTTATAAATATTAATATTTTCGTTTATTTTACTGCTGATAAGTTTATCATTGATAAGTATTCCCTTTGATGTTTTTACTGCAGAATTTATATTCAAAAAGCCAGGGAAATTTACTTTGGTTGTTCAGGGAACCGTCCCTAAGTAGTTATTGAATTTCCAACATCATACTCTACAAAGACTCTGAAATTGGATCCAGTAAAATAAACTGGAACTTCTTTCACGAATGTTAAGGTATGACAGTGTCTGGCCGTCTGAAAAACCTGGAAATGTCAGGGAAGTGTCTGGAAGCCAACCGTCAAACCAAAAAGGCCACTGTAGATGTTAGTCATTATTTAGTCACAGACCAAGTTACCAAGGCTGAGATTCTTTAGTGCTTCAGGATTGTCACTTATTCATCCTTAAACATGCCCACTTAAACATGCCCAAGCAGCCATTTCACTTTTAGGTACATCAAAATACCAACGCGGTTAGAATTGTATATGATCGTATCAATAAAAATGAGTTTAAAATCGCCTTAAATTGTGCTGGAAATTTATGACAAGTTGTCTGGAAAACCTGGAAATGCCAGGGAAATTTGCTACTGGATTTGGCCAGGTACCCTAGCATGGTCTGTCATACTGTATGGGGTCACTCATCCGTGATCCGCCATTGAGGGCGCTCGCATCGCTTATGGCAACCCCCTAGCAGCGGCCATTATGTCTCCAACGCGTGATCCGTGATGGGGAAAATGGGAAAAGACTGATGACCGTGTTTTCCCCAAACAGTCAAACACTGCTAGGTTGGGAGCAGGCAAGTGGAAGAGAAGCAAAAGGGCCGAAGTATAAGGGCCAAGGTGCGGAGAAAGACGAGGCGTGGGGATCATTAATTTGGTCCGACGGATGAACCACGAAGACCCCGGCCCCTAAGCCCCTTACCTCCTTTTCAACCCCCTGAAATTACGACACTGATACACATAGCTCTGGAGGAATAGGGCCTGATGGGAGGAGCGAATTGACGGACACCCGTGTACATTGTATGCCTTGATTGATCGAATTTTTCTGGAAAATTATTAGGGGTGTCGAAGGAGCAGTGGCGCGAATTTCGGAGGCAAGACCTTCCGAGGATTGTAAATATAAAAAGGGTGGCCAGGTCCAAATATTGGCCCTTTTTTTTCGACAGATGTTTTGTTCGCCTGCCAGGCCTGTCTTTCCGCACTCAGGCTCTGTGATATATTTTGACGTTTCAGGGGGTTTACCATTTCTCATGCCAGAAGAACCCAGGTAAGGGGTACTACATGTGGCCAGCCCCTTGCTAATAAATGAGCGATTGAAAACCATATTTGAGCAGCCCAAAAACTAATTCGTTAAAGGAAAAAAATTGAAGATTTGCTACTCCTAGATTTAACTTGAGATTAATGTTCTGTAGATTTTTGTTGAGTTTTTGTTTGGAATCCCTTCTTGGTTTGTTGTTGAATTTTGGCGATTTATTTTATAAAATGTTGAAAATGCAAAAGTCGATACAAGTTTCGAATTCGAAAGTTCTGAAAGGCATATATCAAATCTTCCCAAATAAAACCCATAAAATTCCTAACTTTTCAATTGAATTCAACTCAGTGCCCTACTGACAGCAAAGGTACACTATGTGATAGGTAGAATAATTTGAATTATTTTGAATGTACACCTATTGTTTCGTTATTTGAAGTGTCAATAACTGAGACTTGTGCATTTTTTTCCCTATAATATTCCATAACCGTATTTCTATGCAGTAGGTTTGTTTTAAAATCTTATGTATTATTTTCTGGATTTAATATTATCATTCTGAGAAGGGGTTTAAGATTACTAAATTGGTTAACAACTTTAAAGTTGAAACTTTAAATGTTACTCCTATTAACTCATCAAAATACTCAATTAAAAAAACCACACCTATAGCATTTAAAATACATCTGAAACCAGCAGAATGTTCACTTATTTTGCCAGTTACTGCAAAAATGAATCGGTCATTACCTTAATGAAATGAAAAGCAAATTAAATATGAAGCCAGTTAGGGGTCTAAATAACGTCCGTTGACAGTGGACATTTTGGCATCTTATTTTTATTATTATTAATGTGCAGTGTTATGGACCTTAAAAATAATGTTCGCTGTCTGGGAGGCACTCTTTTCCATTGCAATTTCATTAAATTTATGGTTGGTAAATAACTTCCGGTTGGCATCACCGTATAGGAATCATGTTAGGATAGCAACAACCATGATCTTTGCTGGTAATCCAGGTCGCTGTCCGGCTGCATTCAATGTCTTAATTGGACTAATTAATCGGGCGATAGCCAGTGGCCAGTTAGCTGCAAACTACGATGTCAAGTGTCCCCATTGTTGCCATCACTCGTTTTTCCCTCTTTCGTTAATGATGATGTCTTGGCTGGACAACGTTCGTTAACCATAACTAGATTCGTTGCTGTGTCCATCCATGGAGTCCATCGTCTGGACTTTCCCTTTCGGCCAGTTCTGTACGTGCCTGCAAGTGCCATTTGGAGAGTCTGGGAGAGAGTCCGTTCGACAAACACGAAATCATTAATTCGATCCTGTTTCTGGCAACGTACACGGATTTGCTCGTTTTTTGAGTGTTGGCTGGCACGATGAACAATCATTGCTGTCAGTGGCATGGCGAAGCTGGCCTTGTTTTTTTCCCTCTCTTTTGCCGACTGCTCTTGTTGATCTTGTTTCAAGTTTGGCAAACAAACTGATGGCATGGATCGAACTACTCTGGATACGGTCCACTCTTCTCTTAACGTTTCCGAAGAGCCAATGAGCACAATGGCCATCCCTCGAATTCACGGGGTGAAGAAGTCTTCTTCCTCTTCTTCTTCTTCGGCAGTATCATCTCTTCTCCGCTTAATACGAACATGACATGTTGAAGAGTTAAGAAAAAAGTATCTCATCCTTTTTTTCTTCTCTTTTTCTGCCTCGCCCGTCTTTTCCGGTTGGTTTGTCCTTTGGTTTTGTCAAATGGTGGAGAGTACACGAGACAACAACACTCCACCCCCAATTCTTCTGCCAGATGACAAAAGATTTTGGTTGCCATCTCAGCTCAGTCGTAATGAAGCCTGACCAGAGTAAAGAGAGGGAATCAGTGATGGAAAAGGATGGAGAAACGATAAAAAAGCGGAGGAAAACACCGAGTAATGAGCAGAAGAGGAAGAAGACTACCGAAGAGAGAGAGAGAGAGAGAAAAAACGATAAGGAGGACGTGCCCCGGAGTCATTTCCACCACCGCAACATATAGCGACAATACACACGCGAGTCTCGAGCCGTTCCACGTTTACGAGTCTTTTGAAATTCACCACGGTGCTGTTGTAATGGAAGGAAAACGCATAATACGTGGGCACCCTGTACAGACATCCAACCGGGTTGAATTATCAGACTGCTTCGTTACCACTTGACCTTGATTCTAGTTTAAACTCCTCCATCAGTGACTTTGACCCCTCTTTGGGAGATCGTACCTAACGATTGCTAATCAGACTGCCATGCATCCATGAGTCATACATGTTTACTAGGCTTTTGAAACAGTTAATGATGCAATGCCTTGGAAGGCGTTGTATTTGATGAGGCAAAGGGACTGATTAACTTGACCTCTGCTAATCTTTGTCCGAACTTCTGAATAGAGCATTCAATCAAAACCTTGCTCTAACTGCTCTAGGCACAACTATGGCAATTATGCATTGCAGTTGATATCTGTACTAACCTCTGTTGATGTGACCAATCATTGGTCGTATTATTTGGTAGCTATCTGTATCTCGAGACTGTTTATTGCATTGTTTGTCTGCCATGGCCTATGCATGTCTACCGCGTGCCGAATTGGCCAATTATTTATCAATTGATGCAACCTGATTCGGCCATCGGTCATCGTGTTTGGTCAGTGCCGGTATCTCGAGAGACTCGTCGACTCAAGACTGTCTGGCATATATGCTTACTGTTAGCATCGTTCTGGCCAATTACCCGCAAATCGATGGGTTTGAATAACTGAGGCCATCGCATTGTCGTCTTTGGGCGAATTCCGAATCCAGCCTCTTTTTGTCGTGAAACACGGGTGCACCAAATGCTTCGCTTTAAAGATCACGAGTGTTTCCGTAAGCCTCTCGTTGTTTTCATTTGGCATTGAGCCGTATTATAATAACGTCTTTTTTTTCTGTCTTTCCCTCTTCTTCTTGCAGTATCTTTTTTTGTCAGGTGCACATCCAATGCTATTGCACTAATGACCGCCCCCCACTTGCCGGTCCCCAGTAACAACGTCTTAGCCAGTGCTCAGAAAGCAATTGGTGTGTACGTCAGTTATTAGTGTCGAAAGTGTGTCTGCCTTAGTGCAGTATTACCGTGAGGGTCGGTCCGCCACTATAAAGGATTGCGGCATTACGGCTGTCTTTTGTGGGGATAACAGAACCACATCATTATTTGGCTTTGCAGAAGCCACCAGAGAGAAACTAGGCTCTATGTAGCCATGGAGTATCTTGCCTCCGCAAACATGTTTTCCTGTTTCTCGCCAGCCTTGATTCATGGACTTGTCTCTGCTGTAGTCTTCCACGCTGAAGAGATGTTGCTCTTGCTGATGGCGAATTCGCAATGACAAATAAATCTGAGGGATATGTCAGGCTCGCTCGCGTCTCTGCCATCAACTCTGGTGAGGCATTCTCCCTACGAGATAGCAACGTTTGTAATAAGGTATTAAACGTAGATAAGAGCGAGATTAATTAACTAAAAGTTGGCCTTAAGCTGTCCGCTGGTAAACATGAGTCTTACAGATTATGGCTTTGCAGGCCAATGATGTGCCATCAAAACTGCTCTTCTGCAGATGAGCAAATCCTTTCCTTTTTGTTTTTGCTTTGAAGTGAGGAGGCATGTCTTAGCCTACTACTCGCCATCGTAGCCAAAAATTAAAAACAAACAAACAGGACGCACCTGGAAAGTCAGGAATAATTAGGAAAGAGGAAAATGGTCAGGGATAGTCAGGGAAAATTCCGTTATTGTTTAAAAATCAGACAAATACATATTCCGTAGAAAAGTGGCACTCCAATGAAACGTCCTCTAGACGTACAAAGGAACTGATTATCAGTAGTAATATTTTCGTTTAGTTTATTGATAAAATTGCAATTGTCCATAAATTAGTAGAGCTGCAAAAAATAAAAAATAAAACCGGATAATTTGTTATTAATCAATGTTTCCTTTGATGTTTTTTTGCTACAGTATTTTCAAAAAGTCAAGGAAATTTACTTAAGTTGGTCAGGGACAGTCAGAACAATGATTTTGTAAATTTTACCACGAATCCAGAAAACGTAGGCTACAAAAAGCCATTAAAAAGTTAAGGGATTAATTTCAGAAAACAAAGAAATGATTAATTGCCATTCAAATTCCTAGAATTTGTTAATAACTCAACAGATACCCTTGCATTCGAGATAATAAAAAACATTTCTGCCACGAAATGTTATAAGTTTCACTAAAAATTCCCAATTTATTTAATATTGAATTTCCATCCATTATCCTCGAAAAGCCACGTTTTTACTGTTTGCCCAGCATTGGATAGTTTTTCTTAATACAAAATTACAAAAGTATGCTTTACTACTTTGATCAAATGCATTTAAAATGAAGCTGACTTTAAATGTGCATGCAATGTTGGGGCAAAAATCTACAGGTATTGCAGGTCACCCCAGTCTAAAAAAAAACCTCTAGGCGACATAAAAAAGTAATTGAAGCTACTTAAAAGCAAAAAAGATGTGTAAAACAGATCTCTCAGAAAACGAACTCTCGATATTACGAACCAATATCCCATCCCCTTGGCGTTCTTTTATTTAAGAGAGTCGACTGTATTTAAAACATAATAAACTAAATAAAAATGTTCACATTGCACTGTGCCAAACATGAAAGTGCTTTATTGATTTAAGCATTGTTTACTGATGAAATAATCCAGAGTTGTTAAATTACACTTTCTTTGGTGAACTATTTATTGCGTAAACTTTATGAAAAGTGTGAAAATACTGCGATTATTTCAGTGGTAAATTATTTGTTCAGTCACCATGCACAGCTTAATCTTTATGAAAAATCATTTTCGAATGGCAAAATCCTTATCACATAAATATTTCATTATTTTAAAGAATTTTGCCATTGAGATAAATACACAGAACGATTATTTCATGGGTAAACGATAGTGTTTAAACTTTAAAAAACATTTTTTGATACAAAGCCATAACTTAAATTATGGGGTTTTTAAGCCCCATAAGCATACTGCCGGGAATTTAAATCCATGCATTTTCTCATTTTTTTCTAGCAGGAACTGCCTTGGGTAAATGTCATGTGGCAATCAGCGCCATCTAGGAGCGTTTTTCGCAGATAATGTTGAGAGATAAGAGATATTTCTGTTAAATGGCATTTTTATTATTGAGCACGTCCGATGTTCTAGGCCCCCTTGAAACCCTTCATAATCTGCCCGCTATAAACCTGCCATCGTCTCGGTATATCTAATGAGCGAAGAATGCAGGAAGTGACCATTGGTCAATCATGGCGGCCACCCGTTCGATTAGGCAGACACCGTGGTGGACAGCTGCATGGCCACCAGTCTAGCACGGCTTAATCTGGCTGTAATCCTCGCGCTCAATCCCTCTTTATAAACCTCGCATTATATGCTCGCCGAGGACTCCAAGCTCCTCGTAATCCCTGCTGGTAGAATTTTAAGGATCCGTGGGACCGTTAGGGGAGGACGTCGAGGGACCTAATCAAAGAAAAGGGGCCGGTCCTTCTGAGACTTATCTGGATAAGAGCCCCCGCATTCACGCCTTAAACACCGTGTAATCCTCAGGGTCCTTTCACCTTACTCACTGCCCGAACTCACCCTGTACGCCGCACAAGTGCTCAAGATTAAGGGGGTGTTAGGGGCTGTCCGAGA
>JAQIXS010005424.1:0-12647 GCA_034700785.1 Rossiulus vilnensis
TACCAAACTACGCCCACCCCTTGGTCACAATTGTCACAAAAAACACAACCCACCCACCCCCCTAGGTGTGACATCATTTATGGACGGCCCCTTTCCAAAAAAAAAAAAAACAATTAATAATAACAGTCAAATAAACGATGTGTATTTTTTAATTTATTTACTTAATCGTGAGAGCTAAGGCACAAAAATTCCCCCAGTTGAAAATTGGGAGCTGCTAACGTCCATGATTATGCTTTAAAAAAAAAAAAAAAAAAAAATATAAAAAATTAAAAAAAAGATGGCTACGATTCATCGTAAATTAAATTTATTGCAGGAAAAATATCCAGGTTAGTTAAATATTGGCATCGTGATAAGGCGGCTGGCAGGCGGCTCCGTGCTGGCCAAATGACCCTTGATGAGGTGCCTCTCTTAACAGCCGTGATTTCCATGATTTATGAGCCAATGAGCCAGGAATGGCCAATGGTCACCTTGAGGTCAGCGGGCTGCAATTGGTCCGTAATTACTCCGATTATTTCGAACGCAGCCTGCTCACAAAAATGAGGGTTCAGCAAATAACGTCTGATTATCCCATCTTCAAAGTGGTCCTAATGGTGAGGGAATTTACGCAAACCGTGATAAAGTTTCAGTTTGGTTGAGACCTCCGTTCATGGGCACCTCATAAAACTTTTAAGTTTTTTTTAATCTTCTGTGATTAATGGACTGGCCAAAATAAAAAAGGAGTGCATAATGGGCTTTCAGTAAAACGTACCAAACTGATCACCTTGCTATGTAGACCACCTGATTACATTGACGACCGATTTTGTTTGGTCCCTAGGGCGGTCAACAAAGCCAGGTTTCACTGTGCTCATTTAAGCTTTATCCCCACCTAGTACCGGTATATTGTTTTAGGTAATTTATTTGAATTAATCCGGTTATTTGCTTTTTTTTTATTTGACTTTTAATTCGTTTTAATTTTTTAATATTTTATTAGTATAATTTACTTTTTTTTAATAATTTATTTTTTAATTTTTAAATTTTGAGATTAAAAATTAGCAAAATAGAAGTCATAAATTTGTTTTAAAGTCATTTTCGTACAATAGGTTTATTTAAATTGATTAAGCAAGTTAATCAATCACGTTAAATTTATTTTATTATTTTAATAATTTCTAAGTAAAATTTGTTTTTAACATTATTAACGTTTATCAAAATAAAAAGCATACATTTGTTTTAAAAGTAGTTTCCATATAGTAGCTTTGGCTTAATTTTAATTGATTAATCAAGTTATTTGTTTAAATTATTTCATTTGACTCAAATTTGTTTAAATTTTATAAATATTTTATTAGCATAATTAATTTTTTTTTAACATTTTTAACGTTTAGCAAAATAAAACCAGACTAGAATCGACCACTGAGTGACCACTACCTTCTCCGACGCCCTTTATGGACATTTGAAGGTAAACCTGATATGCTTTCGGATTTTTCAAAAAAATAATTTTTGAGCAGGCCGAATATGAGCGCCCACCTTGTGGAGGTTCTGCCTATTACCGCGATTATAATCAGTGATATCTAAGTAAAACAAAGAGCCGTTTAATGGCGATTTAATCGGATTTTCATTGGTGATAGAAACGTGATCGCTTTTTTTTTCCTTAAAAAATTATGGCCAGATTTTAACCTTAGGTGAAATTTACTTTTTTTTTTCAGCGTAGTTTTTGCGCAAATAATATGCGTTTCTAATATGTGTAATTTGTCGGTCCATATCTAATTTTTCATCGTAATAATTTTGCTGAAAGCTCATTATGTACACTCTGGGCATTTCTTTTGAACGGTTCCTTAATAAGCGATAACCAAAAATTGATAAGCGCCATTTTTTAAATTTTTTTTTATTGCATCTTGAGCATAATTCGTGGGTTTTTGCACTAAAAATTCCAAGGAAGATTTCTGGGCTTTTAAATTTTGCCAAAATTAAATAGCCATCGACTCCAATCCTCCCCTGGTTTAAGCGAAACCATAAATTTGCCAAATTTGAAGAGCATTGATCATGGAGGACGTTGAGCTCTTGCTAAGTGCTAAAATTTTGAGCTGGATTTTGATTGGTCAGAAAAATCATTTCCGAACGTCTAAAACACGTGGTTTTGTTTTTGTTTTTTTTAACCTAAAACGATGGGCGACATACAGAACTAGGACAATGCTGAAAATCCATTAAAAAGAATGAAAATTGACTAAAATTCAGCACATATTAACTACATTTTACAAAAAAAAATTCAAATTAATATTAAAAAATAAATAAATAAAGGACAATTAAATTAATTATCTGAAATCACTGCCGTTTCTATAAAACTTTTCGCAAAATACGAGTGAAATTTGTTTTTCTGGAAATAAGGCGGTGTATTAACTGCTGAAATTTCATAATTTTTCAATTTTGAAATTTCAAAATTTTTGGATTTCACATTTTGTATAATCGTTTAAAAAAATATCAGGTAGGAAAGTTTCCTGAAATCTATTATTGCTCGTCTGATTGTTCAAAATAAAAAAACGAACAAGTAAATAAAAAAAATTAAAAACCGATTGTTTACATGCATAATCTTTATTGCTGTTAATGTAGTTGTGAAGAAAGCATGATTTTCAGAAAAAGTGTAAAGAAATGCTTTAAGGCAATCGAGAAAGTATCTTAATGAAAGCAAACAGAAACAATGTATATTCCATCAAAATATTTTAAAAAAAATGTAAATTCCACAAGTATTTTTTCAATAGATGAATTTCACAGATACTTTTTCAAAAAACTTTAAATGTCATAAATAATTTTTTTTAAAACAAGGTAAATTCCACAAATATATTTTTCACAAAAATGTAAATTCCACAAATATAAATCTATTTTTAAACAAGATGTCAATTCCACAAATACATATATACATATACAAATACATGTAAATTTCACAAGTATTTCTTAAAAAATTGAAATTCCACAAATATATGTATTTAAAAAGGTGTAAATTCCACAAATATTTCTTTAAAAAATGTATATTTCACAAGTATATCTTAAAAAAGGTGTATATTCCACAAATATATGTATTTAAAAAAGGTGTAGATTCCACAAATATTTCTTTAAAAAATGTAAATTCCTCACAAATTCCTCCACATCTAAATACCGCAAATATTAAAAAGAAAAAATATTTCATTCCACAAATATGATTTTATCGTAACGAATGCACCACACTGTTTATGATTTTGATTTAACGACATGATCCGTTCGCACGACCTTCGCCATAGATGGCGCTGATGTCGCCCATCGCAAAATGCGCCATTTTGTTGTGGTTGGGTTGATGGCTTCGTATTTTCAAACGTCGATTTGCAAATCATTTTCAGCGAAACAACTGGAATTTTTAAGAGCTGTTTTTATTTTCGGCAATTGCAACAAGCCTTCAGCCTCAGTCACTCCGTCTCTAAAAACACCCTAAACACGTCATCAGTTCTCCCCCATAAATAGCTTATGGTGAACATTTCATCACTTTCTAGCGTTCGGAAGTCTGTTTAGTGTTGGTTAAAAGTGTTAACAAGCAGGAAATTGGCTGTTGACAGCTCGAAAATAGGCCAAAATTTGCCTGCAAGAAGCGTTTTAGAGGGCGCCACCCACGCAGCCACTGATTACTTCGACAGGTGATTAGCGGCTTTATCGTCCCAAGATGGCGGCTGGGTCATCCGGGGTGTGTTTTCTCTGCTTTAATGTCCTCCCAAAAATTTTTTTAAAAAAATAATAATATAAGGATAAAGAAGAAAAAAGACCGAATTTTTGACCTGTCCAGTGCAAGGATATGGCAAATGGACATATGGTGTGACCCTCCCTTCCCCCAAGATAAGATTTATTTTGGGGCTGGGAGGTCCCCAATCTGAAACCCGAATCTAGATTTGTGTATACATAAGGTGCTTGAAATCGCCCCTGATAACGAATGATAAAATAACACTTTTTTTGTTATATAAAAGAAAAATTCCCCAACTTTTTTTAGCCTATAATTTTACGGGAATGCGTTGCAGCTGGGCTCCTAAAAATAATTTTTTTTGATAAAAAATAAATATAAAATTCTGAGATTGTATTTTGTTTGTTTACGTCCGAGAAAAATCGACGTCTGAAGCTATTAATATTAACAAAAAAATAACAAAAACAAAACAAAATAAAAAAACATGGGGTTCTGAACCCTTGAGACTAGAAAAATGTCCGAAATAAAGTGTTGACATAAAAATGCGTGGTTTTAAATTAAAATGCATCCAGAAATTAAACACGTTGTTCAGCTGCTGTTTGGAAGGGATACAATGGTGTCAGAAACTTAAGTTTTATTAACATCGTGGTTAAGGGTCGGTTGCACCAACAAAAATTAATTCAAACCCAAGGGAAACCTCTGGTTCATTCACTAAGGAAAAGCGTTGCACCACAGAAGGTTAGCCTGTTAACCACGGGTTAACGTTAACCCAGCTAATAGGCAGGGTTAACCTAAGGTTTGTAATATAATGCAATTTTCCCAGAATTCCTAGCTGCAACAGGCTATCTCCATGTTAACTATACCTCGTGTTAAAAATCCACACAGTGAAATGGTGCAACAAAAATTTATTAAACTTTAGGTTATCTCGTGGTTATAGTTAACTTCAGGTTCTCTAACCGTTCATTTAACCTACATTATAAGTTAACCATCAGTATAATCAGTACAGTAGATATCAGTACAAATATACTGATATCAGTAAAAAATGTATTGATATCATTAATCATACTGATATTAGTAGGCCTAGTCCTTAGTAAACCACGACATTACTGATATCACTAATCATACTGATATTAGTAGTCCTTAGTAAACCACGACATTACTGATATCACTAATCATACTGATATTAGTAGTCCTTAGTAAACCACTACATTACTGATATCACTAATCATACTGATATTAGTAGTCCTTAATAAACCACTACATTACTGATATCACTAATCATACTGATTTTAGTAGTCCCAAAAACCACACATATATAGTGATATAACAATTTATAAACGTAATTTCATTAATTTAAGAGTTAGTTAAAAAAAAGGTATTTCTGATATACACAGTAGGCTATATATGCATGGACTCAATTATTATTCTAATTTCTTTTAATGGTGGCAATAATTTTGGCTCCACCGTGATTAATATTTTTAAATATTCGCCAGAGGTTTAAAAAAATGTAGAAATGATTTGTACGAATGACTTAATTTAACGAATCAACATTATTAATATTGTCAAGCCAATTCCCCCTTTTAGGCTTAACTATTAAGTGAATTTATCGTCATGCAGTGTTGAATTTCGGTCAAAAACTGGATTTATGACGTCAAACGACGTTAACTTGTAGTGTCACGTGCGCGGATTAATAGCTTATCATAAATAAAAACGCATTAAATATGAATGGACGTTCATTAAGCTATTAGGCGAGTGGAAAGGCGCATGCGCAGACCGTAAAACAGCTGTAAATTTATGCCATAAAATCCCTATAAGGATGTTAAAAACGTTGTTAGGGACGCGCTGATTATGCTGGACATTGTCCAGGGGTAGGAAGGGGGGGAGGGTCTGATTTCGTGTTTGAACCAAAAAAAAAGATAGCTCATGGTAAATAAAATTATCATTTGAAACAATGTTGCTTAGAAATGATAAAATGCTAAGTAATTCACAATTAATTGGTATCAGTGCTTCTTTATCTGAACCTGTTATCCATTTTTATATTCTTTTTATTTATTTATAGGTATATTTTGGGGGTGGGGGAAAGAAATGTATTTAAGAATAAAGCAATGTAAAAAATATTTTGTAGTGAATTTTGTAGTGAATGTGTGTGAGATTAGTTTCTAAAAAGAACATCTTTCTAAATGAATTTCCACAAAAATATATATTTTTTATGAAATAACATAAATTTGAGAAAAAAATGATGCTGTGATCGTATAGCAAAAATCATACGTGAATTGAAAATATTTTAATTTTAAATTCAAATATAATTTTTTTTCCAGAAATGTTTATTTTTATAAAATTCATAATATTTTTATCGTAACACTGATAAAGGGAATAAATTTAACAACGAATTTTTGTAAATAAAAACATGGTGGCAATAAATGTTTAATAAATGAGATAAATTTTTAAATTATTTTTTTTATAAATGAAATATAGTGTAAATGCAGTGCACATTTTTGTGAATGAGTTAAACTTGTCAATAGATTTTTTTGACTAAATTAAACATGTTAATCGATGTTTTCGATTAAAACCCTTAATAGATTTACTTTTTTAATAAATGAAGCAATAATTGAATTTGCCGGATTAAAATGAGCCTGTAAATTAATTTTTTCTGAATCAAACTTATATTCTTTTCATACAGTTTTCACATAATTCATACAGTGAAATATATACATTTTAGAATAAAATAGTAATTTCATGCATATTAAACTTGCCAATAGATTTTTTTGACTTAAATTAAACATGCTAATCGAATTTTTTTATTAAATTGTATATACCTTTATAGATTTCATTCCAAATAAAGTAAACAACGCATGGATTTGTCTGATTAAAATGAACCTGTTTTCTGAATCAAACATATTATTTTCATGTTCCAACATATTTTAAAATAAACTAGTTATTTCATGCATTTTAAGGTATGTTTTTATGATGAATTATGCTTTGCTTTCTTTGTCATGAATGAAATGGTTTTTTTTAATTTTCTAAATGAAATAATTTTTAAAAAATTAAATGAAATTTTTATTCTCTGAATAAATTAAACAATAAACGAAGTTCTGGATTAAAATTAGCCTGTAAATATATTAAGTATAAAGTATATTACTGTAAATATAATTATGTAAATACCAATTTTCTAAATGAAATAATTTTAATATTTTCTAAATGAAATAATTTAAAACATTTTTAAATAAAATATTTCTTTTTAAATGTGTTCTAAAACCCCTTGTAGTGATTAGCATCCTGATTGAAATGAGAGGTAATAAAGAGGAATGTGACCAGGTTCTGTTTTATAATTATTTTTGGCGGCCCCTTGACCAGTTGAGTCAAGGGTGGACACGAGGGTAATTATCTCGGATGGCCCGTCAATTACGAAGTTAACGGACAATTTAAAAGAGCGTTTATTAAGAGACTTAATTATTACGTGAAGAGGGACCACATGCAGCAGCCAATTTTTGTTTTAGAAACCCGTTTTCACGGGTACCAAACCCTCATTCTGGGATGATGATGATGATGATGATGGACGTGCGCGAGTTCTGCACCTGTAATTAAAGGGTCTAACGATGAAAAACATAATTATACATAATTTGAAAATGAAATAAAAGAAGAACACGGTTGCAAAATATGCTGCAGCTTGAGTTTGGTCTAATCCTTTGTGTTTTCCCCTAATTATTTTACACTAGGTTGAAAAACACTGGGGGCGCCACTGGTCGGCTTCACTCCGTTCCTAAACGCACATTATAAAACACAAGTAACGTGCTAAACATGATCTTAAAGTAAGAAACACTTGTTTGAGAGAGACTTGAGTGCTATACTGCATGTATACATGTGTATAGAATATTTTACTAAGATGCATTTGTCTGAAAGAAATATGTTTCGACAACACTTCTCAGTGAAATAAATTGTCAAAAAGCAATTCTGAATGAAACACCCTTTAAATTACACATTTGTGAATGAAATATCCTTGAAAAATTACTCATTTATAAATTGAATGAACTTCAGACAACACTTATTTGAATGGAATGCACTTTAAATAACACATTTCTAATTGAAATGCTGTATACCGAAAGCAACACTTAATGAATGAAACGTACATTGATTAACACATTTCTCAATGAACTAAACTTCAAACAACATTTTTCTTAATGAAATGTTTTTTAAAAGAACACTTTACTGATTGCACTATACTTTAAATAACTCAATTCTGAATTATAGAATGCGTTTTAGGCAACAACGTTTTATGTGCGAAATAGGTTTAAACAACACTTCTGTCAATGACTTATATTTTAAAAAAACAATTCTGAATGAAATATATTTTAAACAACATTTGTCTGAATGACTTATACTTTAAACGACATTTTTTCTGAATGACTTATACTTTAAACGACATTTTTTCTGAATGAATTATACTTTAAACAACATTTCTCTGAATGAATTATACTTTAAACAACATTTGTCTGAATGAAATACAGTATAAGCTGTGATAAACAAGGCTATTTTTCTCATTGAAATATGAATACACTAAGTCACTAACCTGATGTAACGAAGAAAACTACACTTTTCTGAATGAAATGTTTTTAAAACAACACCTTTCTTAATGCCACTACAATTCTCTTAGAGAAACTGGCTGAGAGTATGTGATGCTATCAAATTACTTCTTTTAAAAGAATGAAATAGGCTAAAATTTCACTCACATTTTAAAAAGGAATTGCAAACTGATCTAAAAATGACATGTATGCCTTCTTTCCACACCAAACGATTTCTAATTTCGATCAAAACGGTTCATAAAATTGGGAAAAATGACATCTATTTTTAAAATGTGACCACCTGTGGCTGACCCCCTAGCCCTCCTCCAACATCGGACGCCATTCATGGACAGCCCCTGATACTGATCTGTCCAGCTGGTGGCTATCCGAAGGCGAGGGCGAGAATTGCCTAGTCCACTGACCCACGCGGAGTGACCCACGGTCATCGTGACTCACCAAGATGGCGTCTTCGCGCGCGCACGAAATTCAGGGCGGACTTGAGTCGGTACCCCCTTAGTTTTAGGCTTATCTGGCGTTGTCAGTGGATTGAAGCGACGTCATTCGTCACTTTGTCACATTAGTGTCACATCCTCCCCTCGAGAGCGACACCTGCTGACCTCAGCGGGGTCAGCGCTTTTGGGCGTTGCTGACTTTAGGAACATGTGCCTTACGCTTTCGCGTTTTAATATTTTTAATTTTTTTTATTTATTTTTTTTGATGATAAACAGATCCGCTTTTTTTTCAAAATTTTTGAGAGTCTACACCCGAGTGTGGTTTAACTTCGTTCTCCGTAGCGGTTTTGGTAATCTCAGACGTCCATCTTTTTCGGACCTGAATTGATTAGCTTCTATTAAGGAGCATTAATATTGTCGAAAAATTGGGAACAAAGTGATTAATCATCGATACCCTACACGCGGGCTAACTTTTGCATCATTCTTAGGGAGGTACCGTTTTTTTTTGTAAGTGTCCACAATGGACACCATGTAGAAATACACCTAGTTTATCTTATCGTAATTGTTGTAAGAAGTTTTATCAACGCTGAGCATGTCTTAAGCTGGGTGACAAACAAGTCCTTAAAATTCCTTAAAAGTACTGAAAAAAGTATTTAAAAATCCCCTAAAACTGCTTAACAATTCAACATTGAAATCGTTATAATTGTTTCGAATTATTACACACCCTGCGTATTGTGCTTCGAACACTAGGTATTGTTTGACAACACTATCTTAATTCGAATTTATTAAATGTAGAAATTGCTTTTGTTAAAGAAAAAAAGATCAATGAAACTAATGTTGTATTAATGTTGTATAATCTTGTATTATTTTATTACACACAATTTACACAACATTAATTCAACATTAGTTTCATCAATCTTTTTTTTTTTAACAAAAGCAAGTTCTACATTTTATAAATTCAACTCAATCCTAAAAACATCACCAATTTAAAAGAAATCCTTAAATAGTACTATAATTTAATCTAAAACGACCTCAAAAGTCCTAAATTTCAAACCTCGGAAATTGTTTTCCACCCTGCTTAAGTGTTCCTGCTCCCTAGCAATGACAATGGACCTCTATAGACTGGTTGACCTCAAGATATTGTGATTTATATTCCATTTTAACAAGTTATGTGATAGCGTCTTTGATGAAATATGACGTCATTATGTATATTCACGTGCATGTGGGACGACACGTGATAGCTGGGTCATCATGACATCAGTTTAAAGTCGTATTTTAGTCTGTATGACCTCGTTTTTGTCCGAATAAACCTGGATTTTCCAATATTCCACTGACCTGGAATACCTGGAATTGTGTGGGAAATTTCCAATTTTCGTCGGATAAAATGTCAGCCTTCCATTGTTTATGATAATGCTCAAAAGAGGGCGTATCTAGTCGTACTTATGCAGTAACAGGGAATTCCCCTATATTTAAAGGGAATTAATAGAAAATTTCCATAGCACACTTTCAACTTTTTTTAAATAATAATTAAAAACGTGAGAAATCGGCAAAGTTTGTTTCAGTTTACGTTCTGTAAACATTTGTGAAGGTCAAGGAAATGTTTCCAAAAAACCTGGAAAAGTCAGGATGGGAACAGTTGAGGTTTTAATTTCGATGTGGAATCCTATCAATTTGCTGAAGTTATTGAGACCACCGAATTAAATGATACGAACTAACCATGTTTTTTTTCCCAGTAACTTTTTTGGCACGTGGATAAACTTGCAACTTTGTAGTATAATACTAATTATGGATATAAAGTTCATTGCACTTGAGATGGCACACTTTTGTAACACCCTGTAGCATTAAGCCCTCCATCTTGATAATGACTGATTATCGACTTGTAATTAAGTCTGTCTGAGTCTGCTGTCAAAGTCCGGTTCATCCCTTCGTGATTTATAACAATGGACATTCTTTCACGAAGGCTTATTTTTAGGCGAATTTCTCAACCGCCATTTTTTTTTTGGTTTTTTTTTTTCGAAATTTTTGTTGTTGTTGTTACTCTCCACCTCATTGGTCGCTTTTTATTTCTTGTTGTTTCGGTGTCCACGATTAATGCCTTTCTTAATTCCTAATTGTCAAGCTAATATCCTCGGAAATTATTGCCCACATGTTTCAGCCGCCAGGTGGCCCGCGGGATGGGGCGCCCCCTGGCGGCCTTTTAATAAAAAAACTATATTTCGAAAGAGGCTAGGTGTTACATCCGAAATTACGAAAGTGGTAAAAAAAAGAGGTTTGATGTGTCCCCGTGCCAGGGTCCAATGAGTGCGGACGTGTTTGACATAATTGCTGAACAGCTTGTCAGATCAATCTAAACACGTTTCGTTTAATGTTCAACAAGCAGTTTTGGCAGACACTCCGACTCCTCCAATCCGGATCCTCCGGGAATTTCGGGAATAGTTTTGCAAAAAGGAAGAAAAAAAACATGCAAAAATTTGAAACATGGCGACATGGAGGCACCCTGTGCCTGAGTTTGTAACAACTGCAGGTGGAGGCTAAGGGCCGGTTGCACCAATCTGCCCTTAAATTTCAAAATACATAATATAATATGTGACAAAATATTCCAAAAGTATGTAATGTAATACGTGACAAAACATTCTAAAAGTATGTAATGTAATACGTGACAAAACATTCTAAAAGTATGTAATGTAATATGTGACAAAATATTCCAAAAATATGTAATGTAATATGTGACAAAATATTCCAAAAATATATAATATGTGACAAAATATTCCAAAAATATATAATATGTGACAAAATATTCCAAAAATATATAATGTAATATGTGACAAAACATTCCAAAAATATATAATATGTGAAAAAAGTATATTTCCAAAAGTATGTAATGTAACATGTGACAAAATATTTCAAAAATATATAAAATAATAAATGACGAAATATTCCAAAAATATATAATAATGTATGTGACAAAATATTCCAAAAGTATGCGTATTAATATACCGGAAATATCATGAATTGGGGACCTTTAGAATACTATGTAATGTATCGGAAATCATATTGCACGCAATATATTTTGTAATATATGTTAAACTATTATAAAAACTATACGAAAATATAGAATTTGTTGTAAAATATATTGCATGCAATATAATTTCAGATATATTACATAATATATCGAATGTTCCAATTCATGATATTTTTTGTAGGCTGTATATTCTTAAAATATTTCGTCACTTATCTTCCATATTTTGAAACATGTATCTCAAAATCATGTGTGATGGGGATTTTCAACACGAGGTATAGGAAACATGGAGTTAACCTGTTGCAGCTAGGAATTCTGGGAAAATTGCTTTATATTACAAACATTACGTTAATCCTTGTTAATAGCCGGATTAACATTTCCTCGTGTTTAACCCATTGTTAAATGCTAATCCGCTGTGATGCAATGGTTTACCTTAGTTAACAGGAGTTTTGCATAACTTTTGTTGGTGAAATCGGCCTTTAATGTTAAAAATGCCTATATGAAGATATTTTGGTTTCTAAAAATCAGGTAAAATTCTTCTTTTTGTTCGAAAAAATCAAGGAAAGTCAGGGAAATCCCTTATATGAATATATGTATATGTATTCGTTTATTTCACAAATGCAAATGCAATAATCCAGAAATTACTAGCTACCAAAAATTAATAGTCTGTTATTAATGTTTCGTTTATGTCACCCTAGGTTCGAATGTTTGTTTTTGTCACAGAATTTATTTTCGAAAAGTCAGGGAAATCTACGTTTTAAGTTGTTTCTAAATACTAGTATTTTCGTTTATTTCACTGATAAAAAAATGCAATCGCCCAGAAATTACTAGCTGCCAAAAAACGATAACGTTTGTTATTTCAAAAAAAAAAATCAAAAAAATCAGGGAAATTCACTTGTTGGTCAGGGAAAGTAAAGAATATGTTTTTTTTTTTTTTTTTTTTTTTT